>JAYMFT010184693.1:0-11985 GCA_038088735.1 Panulirus argus
GTCGACGTGCTGTCAATGGACTGAACCAGGGCATGTGAAGCATCTGGGGTAAACCATGGAAAGGTCTGTGGGGCCTGAATGTGAACAGTGAGCTGTGGTTTTGGTGTATTACACATGACAGCTAGAGAATGGATGTGAGAGAATGTGGCCTTTCTTCATATGTTTCTTGGCACTACCTCACTGTTGCAGGGAGTGGCGATCCTGTGGGGTGGGGTGATGCAAGGAATGGACAAAGGTGAGCAAATATGAATATGTACATGTTTGTATGTATATGTATGTGCATGTATATGTATATGTATGTATGTGAATATACTGTATCTGTATATGCAAAAAGCACAGGAAAATGAAACATGATAAGTTCCAGAGTGCACTTTCATGTAATGATCACATCATCAGGGGAGATACGAGAATGAGATAGAAGACATAGAATAGTTAGTTGATATACAAGGAAGAGACGTAGTTAAGATGCCACTGGTGAAAAAACATTACCGGATGGTGGTATTCGAGTTTGTGTGTTTGGCATCTAAGCTACGTCTCTCCCTTGTATATCAACTGACAATTCTATACGTCTCTCCCTTGTATATCAACTGACAATTCTATGTCTTCTATCTTATTCTTGTATCTCCCCTGACAATGTGTCATTACATGAAAGTGTACTTGGGAAATCAACGTGTTTCATTTTCCTGTGTTTTCTTACATATACTAGATTAAGCGCACCACTGTGAACACTTGGAATGTAAATGTTTACGTATGTATATGTATGCATATATGCATATATATATGTGTATGGAAGTGGATGGGTCTTTCTTTGTCTGTTTCCTGTCGCTATCTTGCTAATGCAGAAATGGCAATCAGGTATCAAAATAAAATATATATAGGTCTGAAGCTAATAAGGTGGGCTCTTGATACTATGACTACAGACAGACATAGCTACCCAGATATATATAAAATAATCCCTTGATTTCATGGATTAAAAGGGGCATAAGGGGTGTCCATTAATGCTGAAAATCCGTTAAATTGAACATAACCATTTTTTGATACAATATACAGTTCACATGCTTTCTTTCAACTCCTCTATCACTTGATGCCATTTTGAATTATAAGGACTGAAAAATCATTTAATAAATAAAGTTGCAATTCTCTGTATACAACCTGACTGCATGATAGCATGAAGCAGATTGAGACTGAAATAAAGTGGAGACTGAAATAAAGTGAGTATACCCCACACTACCAAAAACAAGTGCGATATGAGATTTTTTTCATTTTTAAAAAATTTTTCAATTATTACTGACCCACTCCATTAAATCCAAAATACGTTTTATCGGGGTACGTTAAATTGAGGATTACTGTATATATACAGTAGTGATGTTTCTGCAGTAATCAAGGTCAATTTTGTTCAACCAGATGTCTCTGATGGCTTCAAGAAGGTGAAGAATGGAAGAGGTGTTCCTTTCTTGAAGTTTAAGCTTCATGTGAGACCACAGCTCCTCGATGTGATTCAGGTCTGGAGAGTTCCCAGGCCATTGAATGACATTCACCTGCTTGTCTGACAACCATTTCATGACCTTCTTTGCCATGTGACATGGTGCTCTGTCTTGCGTAAAGAAGTTTCAGCCATGGATCTCATAAAAATTCATCATGTGGTCACGAAAAACTTCAATGTAGCGGTCTTCATTCATTATGATGTTCTTGGGAAGCACATGAAATCCCCCATGCTTTAACTCTCCACTGAAGCAACCCCAAATCATGACTGAATCTGGGTGTTTGACAGTCATTTGCACATAACAGGGGTCAAGGGGTTTCATGTGTGAGGGAAGTCTCAAATTCCCACACCTCACTACACTACATTGGAAAGTCGACTCATTGTTCCATAAGACCCTTCTCTAGTCCTCAACAGTGAAATATTTGCAGTTCCTTGCAAAACTGAGATGAGCATCAAGCACTTGTGAGTCAGCAGGGGTTATATGGTCAGGGAATGAAGAGGCAGGTTCAGGTGTTTCTGGCAGCGCTCTTGAATGATGCTTTCTGCAGCACTTATGAGAAGGGTGGGATAGGCTTGCTCCAATTGTCTTGCTGTGATGCATGGATTTGTCAATACTAGCTCTTTGATAAGCTTGTCAGTAATTGCTAAAGTCTTTCTGGGATGCCCTGGTACAGATTTACGAGGTGGAAAGTGAGACTGCACTTTTTGTGCTATTATTTATTAGGTGTTTGTACTGGAGGTGAGAGGATTTGTGAGAGGGCTTTGGGAGTTACTGTGAGTAGTTGCTATATTTTCAATGCTCTGAGAAGTCCTTCATGAATCACAGTGATGTGCAGTGGAAATCATATCAGTGAGTGCAGTTGGAGTATACACTGAATTGTTGTGGTGATTGGCATTTGGCACTATGGGTAAAGGTAAATTGGTAGTCCAGGGAAGAATGAGATTCAGAAGAAAGTAAGATTTTCATATTCTGATCCACTCTGTCACTGATGAAACAGGCATCAGAACTAGAGCTGCCAAACCATGATAGGAGAATGCAGATTTAGTGAAAGCATGCGTTGGTACACCCCATCCCGAAGAAGGGTGACTGTTCTAACCCCTTTAATATCGTCCTGTTGCTTTGACATCTACCATTTCTAAAGTTTTTGAATCCCTCCTCAACTCCCATATCCTTAGATATCTTGAATCTCACAATCTTCCTTTTAATCACCAGTATGGCTTCTGTAAGGTAAGATCCACTAGAGATATTCTCTCCTGTCTTACTAATCTCTGGTTACCATCCCTGAAATATTTTTGGGAATCCTAAAAAGTTGCTCTGATATATCCAAAGCTTTTAACAGGGTTTGGTATCTGGTACTCATCTCTAAGTTCCCTTCTTTTGACTTTCCTCCCTCATATTCAGCTTTCTCTTGGCTGATCTATCTCTGTGGTTGTTGATGGATCTCTGTGGTTGTTGATGGGTCAGCCTCTCCTCTTTCTCCATCAACAGCAGTGTCCCTCAAGGTTCTGTCATGTCCCCCACACACTTTTTCTCCTTTTTATCGACAATTTCCTTTCTTCTGCATATAACCAAATGCGTTCATATGCTAATGACTCAACACTGCATTCCTCCAAATCCTTCAATTCTGCTCCTTCTCTCACTCAATCTACATTTCAACTCAACACAACTTCCTCAATAAATTTAGATTTGAACAAGATATTTCAGTGGGGTAGCTGAAATCATAGTTAACTTCTCTATTGAAAATTCCTCAAAACTTTCCTCTATCCTTTGGTGGTTCTGTAATTCCACCACTTGACTCATCAAACATACTTGGTATTGCTGACATCTACTCTTTCTTAGAAACCCCACATTACAGGAAGAGCAAAGTCTGCCTTCAAGAAAGTTTTTAGTTCTGTTTAGATTTTGAAATTTCTTTTCTTCTGAGCTTCTGCTCCATTTATACAAAGAATTGATCTGTCCTTGTATAGAGTACTGCTCTTACATCTGGCGTGGTTCTAGCTCTGCATCCTTACTTGGCAAAGCCGAGTTGAAAGTAGCCAGACTTACAAACTCTCCAAGGCTAACTTCAAAACTTGACCCTCTTGTCATACAGTGCAATGTTGGTTCACTTTCCCTCTTCTATAGGTATCAATTTAATTTTTGCTCCTGAGAGCTAACTGCTTGTGTGTCCCCATTACTAGGTAAGCCATGCAATACTTAGCGAGCTGCTGTATCACATGATTACTTGTGTGGCCATTGGCAACTTAAGGGTGGGCCATTATAACTGTTTTTTTTACTAGACCTCGAAGCTTTGGAACTATCAACCCTCTCATCTACTTCCCAATAACTATGACCTGGCACATTTTAAATTTGAAACTGCTTCCCCTAGCCACTTCTTTTTCCCTTTCATAATCCTTTCTATATTTCAATCAAGGTCCAGCCTTTATGTGGAGTTTTGTCCATGACTGGAGCCTCTAATGTAAAAGAAAAAAAGTACAGTAATTTCTCAGCTACTGTACTTTGCTGTACAGTTTTGCATCACATTTATTAGTACTTTTGTATTACTAGCATGTTGTTTATGAAGTACAACATGTTAACTTTCAACCTTAAAGTGGTCATTAAAGGAATCAAGGTATCTCTCATGGGTCTCTTTCCTAACATTCAATTTCCTGTAAGTCGAGAACCTTGAAAACCAAAGTTTTGCCAACCACAGCATTTTCCAGGAAAATAACCCCCATGGGACCTCATTAAGTACATGATTTTCAGATATATGCCTTATTCACAATTCATATACAATACTATTATTCCATGAACAATGATATATGCCATCTTCACATATGCCTGACTTCACTTGTTCTAAAATACTCTATATCATACTCAAGATAATACACTTATTATGGTCATGCTTGATCTCCATTTCCTGCATTAGTAAGGTAGTACCAAGAACAGAAGAAGAAAGGCCACATCTGCTAACACCATTCTCTAGCTGTCGTGTGTAATGCACCAAAACGAGAGCTCCCTATCCAAAACCAGTCCCCACAAACCTTTCCATTGTTTAGCCCAGACATTTCACAGCACGTCGACCACAGTATTTCTCACAGTTCCAATTCATTTTATCCCATGCATGCCTTTCACCCTCCTGCATATTCAGGCCCTGATCTCTCAAAATTTTGTTCACTCCATCATTCCATCTCCAATTTGGTTTCCCCATTCTCCTTGTTCCCTCCACTTCTGATACATATATCCTCTTTCTCTGCCTTTCCTCACTCATTCTCTTCATATGTCCATACCATTTCAGCATAACCACTTCTGCTCTCTAAATCACACTCTTTTTAGTACCACACATCTCTCTTACCCTTTCATTACTTACTTGATCAAACCACTTGACACCCCATACTGGCCTCAAACATTTCATTTCCAGAACATCCACCCTCCTCCACACAGCCTTACCTAAAGCCCATGCCTTGCATCCATATCTTATTGTTGGGACTACTATTTCTTCAAACATGTCTATTTTTGCTCTCCCAGTTAATGTTCTCTCTTTCCACACATTCTTCTGGCTCCAAGAACCTTTGTCCCCTCCCCTACCCTATGACTCACTTCTGTTTGCATGGTTTCATTTACTGCCATTTCCTCTCCCAGTTACCTGAAACACTTCACTTCCTCCTATTTTTCCAATCAAACCTACACCCCAACTGATCTGTCCCTTAACTCTGCTGAACCTAACAACCTTGCTTTTATTCATATTTACTCTCAACTCTCTCCTTTCATACATTCTTCCAAACTCAGTCACCAACTTCTGCAGTTTCCCACTCGAATCTAGCAACAGTGCCGTATCTTCAGTAAACAACAAGTGACTCACTTTCCAGGCCCTCTCATCTCCCACAGACTGCATACTCACCCCTCTCTTCATAACTTGCATTTATCTCCCTCATCATCCCATCCATAAACAAACTGAACAAACATGGTGACATCACAGACCAATCTTCACTTGGAACCATTCACTCTCCTCTCTTCCTACTCATACACAAGCCTTACACACTTGATAATATGTTCTCACTGCTTCTACAAGCCTTCCTCCCACACTGTATACTCTTTAGCCATTCCAAAAAGCATCTCTGTCAAACCTACTATATGCCTTCTTCAGATCCATAAATGCCATGTACAAAGCCATCTGTTTCTCTAAGTATTTCTCACACACATTCTTTAAAGCACACACCTGATCCTCACATTCTCTACCACTTCTGAAACCATACTGCTCCTCCCCAGTCTAATGCTCTGTGCATACCTTCACCTTCTCAATCAATACCTTCCCATGCAACTTACCAGATATACTCAACAAACTTATACCACTGTAGTTTGAACACTCACATATATCCCCCTTGCCTTTATACAGTCCTCCCCTTTCTGAAGTTCAACTACAATACCATCCACTCCAGTCACTTTGAATATCACCACGACCAAGGAACCCTACATCTGCCATTCTATCATCAAACACATTTAGCAATCCCCAAAATACTCACACTATCTCCTCCTCACTTCATCACTACCTGATAACACTTCCCCTTTTGCCCCCTTCACCAATGTTCCCATTTGTTCTCTTGCCTTTCACACATTATTTATCACCTAAAGCATCCTTTTATTCTTCCTAAAGTTAACTAATACTCAAACACCTTACCTCTCATTTGCTCTCTTTTTCAACCTTTGCACATTCCTATTGACCTCCTGCCACTTTCTGTTATACATCCCCCAATCATTTTCACTCCTCCCCTGTGAGTACCACCTAAATGCTTCTCTATTCTCTTTCACTAGCAACTTTACTTATTCATCCCACCACTCACTACCCTTTCTAATCTGCCTACCTCCCACCTTTAGCATACCAAATGCATCTTTTGCACATGCCCTTACTGTTTCCTTAAATACATTCCATTCCTCATCCACCCCTTCACTTCATTTACTTTCACCTTTTGCCACTCTGTACTCAAAATCTCCTGGTCTCTCTTCACACATCTCTTCCATGCTCTCTTACTCTCACCTCTCTCTTTTCCCCTACATTGTTTCCTCTTTTTCAAAAATCTCTACAAATCTTCACCATTGCCTCTGTAAGACATCCCATCAATTGCCCCTCTCTGCACATTTACATCCAAAAGTCTCTCTTTTACATGTTTATCAATTAGCATGTAATCCAATAATGCCCACTGACCATCTCTCCAAATCACATCCACATATTTTTTTTTTTTTCAAACCAGGTATTCCCAGTCACTAGTCCTTTTTCAGCACATACACATCCACAAGCTGTTCACCATTTCCATTCATAACACTGAATACCCCATGAATCAAATTATACCTTCTACTGCCACATTTTTCTTATAGTGATAGCAATCCAACATCGAGATCAAATCAACATCAATATAATCCCTGCCCTTATGACAATCAAAAACTTGTTAGGCGGAGCACACACTGCTAAAAAGATGTTGCAAAAGGTAGCGAACACACTCATTTGGGAAGGACAAGGCCATACCTTCTCTCTCTGTGTTATATGGGTAACTGACACAGCAAGATTTTTCCAGAGGTTAATCATAATGGCTTGTGGAATAAGGTATCTTTACATACCAATAGAGCAAGTATTTGAATTTAAAGGGCAGGAAGAGGCAACCCATACAAGTATGGGTGCAGTCACTATGCTGAGCCCATCCATTTATTATTACAGCTGCAATTTAGTCCATGTTAAGCTTACAGAGATCATGGCAAAAGTTTCCATATAACAATAAGTTGTTAAGCTATATAAGAGGAACAGTAAAATAATCAGGTATAAACAATGATATTCAGTATTCTATAAAGAATGTCTGAGAAATTCTCCTGTACTAACAGAATTAATATACTCAGCTTACCAGCATTTAGACTTGCTGAACCTAAAGCACTGGCACATTCTTCAGAATCCATCTCACTTGGATGTGTACACGTAGAACTACTACCCGTTGATGTCTCACTTAAAGAAGAAGCAGAGCTGAAGGGAGGAATGGATCTACTAGATGGAGAAGGAGACGGTGGTTTTGTAACAGTACTAACTTCCAGCCTGGGGTCTGAATGAGTACGGGTTAGAGGGGCTCCAGAGATACGACGGTTTGGGTTGTATTTAGGTGGCTCCTTAAACGGAACTGAGAAAATAAACAAGTATTTAAAGTATGAAAATACATTAATTATATCAAAGCAAATTATAGTATAGCATGAAACTAACAGCAATGAACTGGATCACACATTCAAACCGAAAAACTGAGCATTAATAGTTATGCATTTCAGACAATTTTCTTACTACACATATGAAATACTGAAGATCACTGGAAGTAATTTAAAAAAAGGTCAGAAAATATCAACAATCCCAATAACAAAAGATGGTAACACATACTACTTACCAACATCCTCAATGCTATGATTTTTTATCACCTCTGCAAGCTCCATATTTCCTGCTATGACTGCAACCTAAAAAACAGAATAAATAACTGAAATCCTTCCATGGTAATAAACTAATTATGTAACAGTAAATACATATCTTAATTCGGTTCCCTTGTGTCATGACATCTTTCATTAAATTTCCTACACACAATTTAGCTACTGACCATCTCTAGTGTAATAAAAACATTCCAGTTAATTATTTCATCTCAGTTTGGCTAAGAATGAATGTGCATGAAACATGTCACCTTAGCAAATATACATAAGAATGTTATCATAAGAAAGGAGGTAGGTAGAAAACACTGAGAATAAAGACAGAAAGTTTATAATTTGAAGTCCAAATTCTGTAAACTTTAGCCTCACCAACTAGCCCAACAAAAAAGACTGCCCCAACCATCGAATGACTGGCTACTTCAGACTTGGCAACAGAATGATCATAAATTCAAAATGCTACATGCATTAAACATAACTGTAAAATACCCATATGCACTGCATGAAGAGGAAGCTTTACACTCATAGGGGTCCTGTCTCTTGATCATTCTCTGGTATCAATGCTGCATTCATCCACATCCTTCAATTCTGCTCCCTCTTCTCTCACTCGATCTGCATCTCGCCTTGACACAGCTTCCACAATAAACTCACGACTTGAACAGGATATCTCAGTGGGGTACACATAATCTAGTTAAGTTTAATGCCTCCAAGACCCAATTTCTACCCATCACTCCATCGAAAACTCCTCACAACTCTCGTATCTCCTCTGACGGTTCTGTAATTCCACCTCTTGCCTAAGTGAACATACTTGGTATTACTGTAACATCAAATCTTTCTTTGAAACCCCACTTTATGGGAACAGTTAAATCTGCCTCTAAGAAACTGGGTGTCCTGTTTAGATGTTGTAACTTTTTCTCTTCCGAACAGTTGCTCCGCTTATATAAGGGATTGATTCGTCCCTGTATGGAGTATTGCTCTCACATTTGGGGTGGTTCTAGCTCTGTTTTCTTACTTGACAGAGTAGAGTCAAAAGCAGTCTAACTTATAAACTGTCCCACGCTAACTTCCAAACTTGACCCCCTTGCACCATGCCGCAATGTTGGTTCACTTTCCCTCTTCTATAGGTATTATACTGGCTTTTGCTCCTGAGAGCTGGCTGCTTGTGTGCCCCCACTACTAAAGGGTTATGATCTAAAATCAACAAGTGCTGAAGTTAATGTTCTTCAGATGAACATATTCAGTAAGAGGAGCCAGGATGTCCAGCGTATTCTACTAGCTGCATATTCGTTGTACCTAGTAGAAGGAATCAATGTGCACTTCAAGTCATCAGGTGCATCTACCTTTTGAAGACCTGTGTTCCTTCCACTGGTAGGAAGATAGTAGTATGCTTGTGACTGTGTGGAGATCCTAGGGCAAAGCAACCCTTAGTTTAAACCCATAGTGAAGTGGTGTTGATGCTGCAATGAGTGTGAAGACCCCTGCTTGTTCAAGATATAAAAACCTCACTTGTATGCAACTGTACAAATGTTTGTGTTTGAAGTGATTAATATAAAGTGTATTTTGGGATTTTGTCATACACAGAGCTTGAGATATACTTTTATTGATGAAATAGTCAGCTGAGAAAAGGCTTTCTGGCTTGACTTACTTTTCAGCTTGGTGTGGATACCATAACATCAAACAACTGCAGAAATGCCAGACCCACACTGAGGTTCATTCAGTATTCTATTCTAACCTTTTCCTCCAAGTTGAAGATCTTTCTTACCTCTTGACAGGTTCACATGTAGTTTGGGTACTTGCTGGACCATTGGTATAGTATTTACAGGTACATGTGGGCAAAACTGTGGCATTACAAGAGTGGCAAACAATAACATCTCCCCTTAGAAGATACTAGCAGAGACGTGATGCAGTGGTCCGCATGGCATGGGCAAAATCAGCACTATGCAGCCAGCTGGGCTCATGCTATAACAAGATTGGAGTAGTGTATGTGCTTATGCTGGCTTGTGTTGTACACAATACCTCATGTTATAACAACAAAGTTGGAGTAGTTTAGGTACTTATGCAATCTCAAAATAGTTGCATCTTGTCTTGTTACATCCCGACACATCTTCAGTTACTCCTTGGTTGGTGCCTACCTATGAAAGTGGTACCTCCATGATTGGTGCCTACCTACTAAGTTGGTAGTACCTCCTAGGTCAGTGCTTACTTATCATCTCCTACCTACTTATTGAAAATATATCCTCATCTATGCTTCTCAAAAGTCTGATGCAGATCATGGCAAAGTATGGAAAATGCACAGATGAAGTTTTGGAAGTAGTAATGTATTATATGAGCAAAATCTAAAGAAATATAGGAATAACTGAGAAAATTATTGTAGCATTACGGTCTCAAATTCAAAGTCTGGAAACTTGTGTACCATTTTGATGGGTTCTGGACATTTTCTGGTTATGGAATTTCAGACTAGAGGATCTTATACCTGTACTGCATTGTATCTCACTTCAAACAGAATGTCATTTATGTGCAGTGACATGAACAGTAACTAACCTGATATGGTGTCTGGTTAGCATAGTTGAGAGCATTTTTGTTACAGCCTCGAAAGAGTAAGACACGAGCACAATCTTCCAAGTTGTTGACAGCACAAACATGAAGAGGTGTGTTGCCAGAGGCATTCTGAGCATTCATATCAGCACCATAGAAGAGAAGATGCTCCAAGTGTTGCACCATCTTGTTCCGGCAAGCCTATTGGAAAGGAAACTCAGTTTTAAGACCTAAAAGAGAAGTAATTACCTATTTGTACAACATAGGGAGGGGATTCCAGACTTATGGGATTCATCTCTTGAACTTTCCCTATGATCACAAAACTATTTTAAAATAGTCATCATTCACAATTTCCTCATCTAGCTTATTCCATTCATTCACTTGTTTAATACTACATAAGTAATTATGTACATATGATAATGAGTGTCTTGCTTGGGTTTATAGGTATTTGGCCTCTGATTGCTCTATTTTTGCATCTCATGAAGAATTTATATATTGTCAAGCTGGTTTAAAAAGCTGATGGTTGTGATAAAGTTTTTCCTTACTCATCTCTGACAGTGAGCAAATTTCTAGCCTCTAACTTTCCCTGTAACTAAGCTCTCTTTTTTTCTGGTAACCTCTTTGTTGCACTCCTCTGTTCCTTCTTTATTAGCTCTTAGTGTTTCAGTGCAGCAACCAAACCTGAGGAGAACACTCTAATGTGAACATAACACTGATTGTGATTAAGTTGCTGTATATTTCCACACCCATGTATGTACTTAAAAGCAGATTTAATCCTTTTCGTATGGGGCCTGGCTTTAGCTTAAGATAATTTTCATAGTAGGGCCCTGCTTTTAATATATCAAACTTGATACATTTAAAAACACACTACATTCATACTTAGGGTGATGGAAAATTGCATGAAGCCTCCACATATTCACAATTGTAAAAGTAAATGAAAGGGCTTAGAGGTTTAGTCACCCTCAAGATACTGAAGGGTGGAGTACAATGTCATTCTGCTGAAGCAAAGGAGAAAACCCAAGGAATTTTTAATGTAATATTCCTCTTTTAACAAAAGAGACATCTTTATACATATATCAACTCAATGTATGGTGATGCTTGCATTATTAAATGATACCACAAACACCACTGTATTCATGAAAAGAAGCAAAAAAGGTGAGTTTTAACCCATTAACTACTGATGTGCTCTATATGGTAGGGAATGCCTACAGCAGTTGACTGTGAGTATCCCGTGTAAGTTCTAAGGCTCTAAAATATCCCAGGCATAGAACAGGGGAGAAATGAGTCAGGAAGCAATTACTGTCAACACACAATGCTTCCACATCCTTCATTCATATTTTTTCATCTCAGTAAGTCAGTAACCCTAAAATGCCATGGCTGATAGTACATACTGTTTACAATGCCCATGCAACAAAGAAAATGTATAGATAATGTATAAAGGTTTACATAAATAATGTACATGGTGTATATCCCTTTTCTATAGGTATTACTTTGGCTTTTGCTCCCAAGAGCTGGCTGCTTGTGTGCCCCCACCACTAGCTAGACC
>JAYMFT010184704.1:0-11985 GCA_038088735.1 Panulirus argus
AGTACAGCGCCGAGCTCCTAAAGTGATATCGGACTGAGAAGCAAATCCACTGGATCTTACTTAATTTGCAACGAGAAGGTTAACACGGAATTTGATATAGGTATACAAAATAATCAAAGTCTTTAATGATCTCGATCTGATCAGGTATTTAAGGCTAGATTTGTGTTATTTCCCTCGTATTAATGGATCACAAACTGGTGGACAAGCGTGTTACTCAGAATGAGACAAGATATTCATTTCCAGCGGGATTGATAACGTATGGAATGAGTTACTCAGTTAGAGCGGTTGAAAGCATTAGATACTTTTAAGGATAGGCTAAAGTAATACTTTTCTTGGAGTTTTACGAATAAGATTATTTTCGCCTCCTTGGTTACATAAATCCTATGTTCTCTTATCTAGTCTTGCCACATTATCATGTTTCTCATCTTTTTCACTCTCGAGATGACCCCACTGTATTCGTGTTTGCATTGCTCTGTATTTCTGTGTACTTGTGATATGGTTACAGTATTTCCGAGTACCAGCGATATATTGATAAGCATAACAGTGAACAGTACCTGCGATATAGTTATTATTACCAGTGCCGTGTACCAGTGTTACAAATATCATCACCAATACCGTGCACTTGCGATGGAGATATCATTAGTACCGTGTAAGTGGAGTAAAGATAACATCACGATTGCCTTGCACCTTCACTATAGATATCATGACCAGCACCGTTTACCTGCAATATAGATATAATCACTAGTACCTCGTGCTTGCAGCATAGCCATTATGAGCACCATGCACCCATCAACCTACTGCAGGAGTCACAGGGGCAACATTAGACGTCTACAGCCTCCCGTAGCACCGTCCCGTGGCAGCCAGGCTCACCGTGAGATAAGGTCGGCGCGCATGTGTCCCGGCGGCCCCCTGGCGGCAGGAACGCGCCGCCAGATAAACAGCTGAGCGAGCGTCGTCTGCTGCAGTGTAATCTGGGAGGTGGTGAGGTAGAGTCGTCGCTCCATCGATCAGCCTGGTAATCCAACCCTCTCAAGCTCTTGCTGTGCGCATTTGCCATGTGACATGCTTAGATCACCCGTGAAGGACAAAACCTGGTAAGTGGTCCAGCCCGGCGGCCCATCTGATTATTGTCTAAGAGTTAAGGGGCGACATGGTCGCAACTGGGGCCATCCCAGATGATTCTGACGTAAACGGTTGTCAGGAAGGGGGGAAAGGGAACTGACGTGTGGTGCTCGAGGCAAGGAACCGGTCCGACGTCTCGCAGACCACAGAGGTCGCGTTAGATCAATCTCGTTTTGATGTGTCGCGGGTAACGTGAGGTCGTGCGGCTCCCGACCCGAAAGATGAGAGGATAATCTGGTCACAAGGTCACGATGACGTACGTACGTGCCTGCGTACAAACCGCTGCTCCGTCATTACCTCGTTCCCTCCGTCCAGCATCGCGCCTTGGAATAAACCGAGATCCTTCGAAATCATCGTTTCGGTTCACCATCCCTCTGACGACAGACCGTGTTGGGTCTATCGTCAGAGCGTATCTATTTACGAGAGTTCTAACTTTTGTTCCCGTTTTTTTTTTCTTTATCGTAACTGTTTGTTTTACATTTGTTTACCCGACCCTCAAGACTTACGGGATCCAGACATCACTCTGGCTCCGTGTGTTTACCCACCGACCCCAGCTGTTATGTACTGCTGGGTTGCCCGACCCTACATTGACAACTCTCTCTCTCTCTCTCTCTCTCTCTCTCTCTCTCTCTCTCTCTCTCTCTCATTTTCATGCGGTGAGCGCCACGCGCCATCCTTGCCGTTTTAGCAAAACCTTGTCGTCTGAACTGCCATTCTCTCAAACGTGTATATGTTCCTCGTATCCTCCATACTCGAACCGTTCCCTTGACACTGCACAGAGCGCAGTCTGCCAGCTTACCTCAATTAAACATTTGAGAGAAAACTAACGCCAGCATCTTAGCCCTCGATGGCCATTCCCCCCCTCCCCCATCCAAGGACTAGAAATACAAATACATATTTACTTGGCGGTCAAAACTACAGAGTAAATTGGAGGTGATGGCCCACCTGTTCGAGGGAGGCGGTGTGGTTGACGGTTTTGGCCCGACACCTCAGATGTGACACGTGTGGCCCACCATCACCACCACAGGTGTGGTGCATGTGACCCACAACACAGGCTGTGGTTCACCACCTCAGGTGTGGTACGTGTGGCCCACCACCACATGCGTGGTCCAC
Source organism: Panulirus argus (assembly GCA_038088735.1). NCBI lineage: Eukaryota > Metazoa > Arthropoda > Malacostraca > Decapoda > Palinuridae > Panulirus > Panulirus argus. The sequence continues at coordinate 2,236 of JAYMFT010184704.1, forward strand.
CGCTTTAGCTATCGTTCTTTTGATCCACCACCTCACATGTGGAGCGTATGGCCATTCCTAGGGCAGAGTGCATGTGACTTGACATGTCTGGCGTGCTACGTGTAACCCACCACACAAGTATGATTTGTGTGGTCCACCACCCCAAGTATTGTGCGTGTGACCCACCACCTCAGGCGTGACAAATGTGACTTCTCATCAGGTGTGATACATGTGTCACAATCTTATACATGGCTGAGTTATCCCTGTCATCATACCCGTGTCATGTGAGGGATTGTTCTTGTTGGTTCTTGTTAGGCTTCCCTTGTGTTGGTGATAGTGACACCTGCAAGGCAGACAGACTCCTCTGGCGTCCGGCTTCTGTCATACAACTCTCGCATCGGTGTCCACCGGCAACTCATTATATTCATACATTCTGCTGAAAAGTTTTTAGGTATCAATGGCGGACACCAACTTGTAATGACGGCGTGTTTGCAAGGTACTGCGGTCTTCGCAGTGGTACATAAGAGATATATTTGTGGAAATATAGCAGCGTAGAGAAGCCTAGGAATTATGAAATTGGTGTGGGTGGGAAACAAAAAACGGATGTGAGAAAATTAGAATTTCCTAAAGGATAGATAATGTTAGGAAAACAATGATGGTCAGCTGATGTGACCACAGACGACTCAACTTTATTATTAGAGGAGAGGAACGCCCTTATTACTACTCCCATTGTGGTGCTTCCATCTGGCAGGGCCGGGGCTCGACCATCTAGCGCTGCGGCCAAATAACTGGTTGGTATAAACTCAGCGGTAGACGGTTGCTCAAAGATGCAAAGTTGACAGCCATTAAGTTGTCTTTATGAGCTTAATCCATATTTTGCTTTCGTGGAATTAGGATCATCATTGACAGAAGCACATCAGGCTCTCAGGTGTTGCTTGTTGTTACTTCAGTCGGCCGTACCGCTTTACTTGGTGGCAAACTACTGCAGTGAAGACCCATCATCCCATCCTCCCTCCCCTCCCCTTGCCAAGACACACGCACACACACACCATGACACACGACGACACCTGTTAGGCTTCACAGTCGTAACAATCCTGGCAACAGAAGGTCATGGGGGCCAGGCTCCGGCTCTCTGAAACTTGACCAATAAGGCAAGGCGACTTACAACTTGGCGCAGTTAGCATGACCCTCGTATCATCACGAGGAGCGAAACACAGAGTTGTCGAAAAGATAAAGTGAATTTAGTGACAAATGAGATAGAAAGACAGTTAAAATACCACACTATCCAGAACAGAAGTTATGTCCTCTATAACAATGGTTCTTCAAGTCTCAACGTCCTTTATACTGGCGTAACGCACGTAAATCTCCGAAAAGATATATCGCTGTTCTTACAAGGGTACTAGTGTGGTTCTGGACCGTGTACGGTGTGTGACCTTTGGCTTCCTCGTGAGTAGTGACTTAAGAGTCGGCCAAGGGACGTGCACACACCTCTCCACGACCTGCTTGGTACGACCCGCTCATCAGGAAGGATGATCAAGGAAAACCTGGGTCACGGCTGGTCGCAGGTTGATAGTTTGGATTTAGGACGATCTTTTCTTCTCCAGACTCTGGTGACTGTCAGGATTGTAGGTCGTGTGTCACCGGGGCTCTGGTAACTGACGTCATATGATATATGTACATATATAAATATGTCAATATATGATACGTAAACCTATGGTTGTGGGTGAGAGATTGAGACCAGATGATGTTCCGGCCGCTGGTTCCCAGTATTGGGAAGTAAGTTTATAACATTCATTTTCCATACAGAGAAAACTACTTAGGAATATTGTTGAGCTTTATAACTGTCAGTAACTTATGTAGGTCAAATCCAGCAGTGAAGTGATTACCCGTAAGGTAAACAAGAAATGTGGCGACCTGCCTGACCGCTGCACACGGATGCTCGTCGGCCAAATGTGATGCGACGTGTTTGAGGAAATAAAAGATAACGATACGGCGTCGACCCGTCACATGTATATCTGCGGGAGACTCGTTATCATGTGGAACAAGGCCTGTGTCAGGCAGGGGCCGGGATCAGCGTATGGGGTCCTGAACGTACCCGTGGCTATCAGTGGCTGCTCACGCAGGGTCGATGCCACACACTCCGGCCGCTCTTACATAAGGCTCTCGAATGACGTCGCACGTCGGACATCCCTCACCTCCTGTGTCCTGAGGGCAGGTGCCACGATGACATCACTGGTACTTTCCTCCTTCACATTGGTTGATATTTCATGGAAAGATGATTCCTATTCGACAGTTATTTCCGGAATCATCCGTGTACGCGACTGATTAATCAGAGGTCAAAGGTTCCTCATTGTACACACTGGGTCGCGTTCAGTGATGGGGATGACATCTTAACCCGTTTCCGTCTTATAGCTTCTGTATTATCTGCTCCAAGCTAACACAGCGAATGAAAAGTCACCTTTGGCGAGGCTGTATCATTGGAAGTGCAGTCTCATCAAAGAACTTATCATTCCAAAGGAGTCCATCATTTCCCTGCTACTGGAAATAGCACAGCCTTCGAGCTGTAGAAGTTCATGGAAAAAGGTTTTAGATAACACCAGGATCCTTTCTTAGAAAGGGGTCCAGGGGCAATCAGAATAAATGAATAAATACACACACACACACACACATATATATATATATATATATATATATATATATATATAGATAGATAGATAGATAGATAGATAGATTTCCATAGTTATGTGTTAAGTTTAGCGTTATAATTCCGTAACCTAGGGGCAGTTAATGAAGCTATATTTTTTCTTCTATCTGCAAAATTAGGTCCTTTTCGACTGGTAAATTATTAACGAATCCGTTACTAATTATTCGTTCTCCAGTTTTCAAAAACACACACACAAAAAGAAAAAATCATAGGTCAGCGTTCCTCCTGCCGTGTGGGTAACTTGCCGTGTGGCCAACAGTGTCATTCCGACAGATCACCCATTCCCAAGTTCACAATGTTGACATTACGTCATACGGCACCGATAACAAGTTCGTTACGTTCCATGATCTCCGTGTGCGTCCACACTCGCTTAGTCACTGAACGCTTTTCAATACGAGCAACATGCTCGGGAAAAGAGACGAAAAGTAATATATATTCAGTTAAAGGATTGCTTTTTAAGGTTAGAGACTAATTACAGCATGTAAGAGGTGTGTGATTTTTATCAGGATACATGCCATCACTACACCTTCTCAAGCGCAGTAGCTGACGTTTCCATTGTACTTATCCGTTATGACGCGGTGCAGGTTCGTCCATGTTACCCTGCGATGCAGAGAAACATGACGTAATGATCGATCCTGACTCCTGAGTTCATATTAACTTTTCTCTTTTTCCTGCACACGTACTTAACATGCTAATCCATTTTCTATTTGGTCTGTCTGAATCAAATTCACGTCTTCGTATTTGATGTGCACAAAAAGTAATTCTTCTCCATCTGTCTACCATCGATAAAAAGGATTCCCATGGAGTTGGTCAGGTGCATACAGTACATACAAGGATGGAGATGATCGTATAGCTCTGTACGAATTGGTGTGGCTACACCACGGAATCTGTGTATGTGTTTGATTAGCCACTGAGCGTGAACAAATAGAATTTTACGTTAATGTGACCTTACTCCTTTACATTTCTTTAATATCATACAGCTTTTTGAGTTTTTAATGCTCACTGCATTCACTTTTTCTTTCCCTCTTGTGTTCCATTCATACAACACTCATTGAATATAGAAGTATTTCTTCACAACAGTCTTCCTTGTTTCTAGTTGTGTTCTTTACAGTATCAGTTGCTACCAATTTCTATGAAGTGATTAATGTTGTCTTTGCCAAATCCATTTGGAACTTGAAAGTTGTAATCGTGTCTCCCATCTTCCCCTCTCTCTTCCAGCGTAGGTGAGGTCCGTTCTGTTCTTCTCTTCTTGTGGCTCAGCTTCCTCACCTTACCACCTTTCCTGCTCACCCACGTACACTAGTGTATGTCCTTCTTGTCAAACCAGGTGTTCCCAATCACCAGTCGTTTTTCAGCACACTTTTCCACAAGCAGTTCGTCACTCCAGCTTACCTCACCGATTACCCCATGTTCCCTTGGTTATACAATCAGTTGCCACATTAACCAGTGCGTAAACACTGACTAATTACCCATCTCTCGCAATCTACTCCCTTTTTACACACGGGATTTGTATGACATGTTTATTCTCTTGAGTATCTTATTTATGTAATGAAAGGCAGTTTTGAGGTAGACAAATTTATAATTTGCCATCTCTACGTATCTCTTGATACGGTTCTAGTCATATGGTAAGGTCTAGCTCAACCACAAGTCCCTTACACATACACATTCCTGTAATTTGTTACCTGCGAGATGATTGGTATCACCAGGCCTTCGTTTCGCTGCGTCGTATCTTGTTTTCATTTACCTAGGTTGGGTTTCATCCCCCTATATATCATTAATCTGAAACCTATCTAGGTCTCTTTGTAGGGAACTGTTATGTTGAATGCTCCATTTTTTCCTTGAAATTTGAGTATCATCTGCAAACATATTTTGGTATGATACAAATCTTCATGGCAAGTCTTTTTACAAAGAATAGAAATAGCAATAGTACCACAACAGCCCTGTAGGACGCCACTACTTCCTTTACTCTAGCATGAAAATGGAATTATAATGTTTCCTTCGTTTCTTCTTACTTAGATATTCTTTTGTTAACTGAAGAAGACTTCTGCCTTCTTGATAATCCAGTATCATCAGCCTCCTGTTAGAGACAGTAAATGATGTATATCCGCTGTCAACAGATTTCTCTCTCTCTCTCCCTTTCCGTTAGTAATTATTCTATCATAGGGGCTTACATAGTCCATTGCGTTTTCTCTCTGCTAGTGCTTACACCATTATAGGAGTTTGTATCCTATACTGCCTCTCAGTATGTTTTGGTTCTGCAGCTATACAACCATTTGCTTTCTGATTATCATTTCCAGAATTTTACAAACCGTGCTTGTCAGTGGCACCTGCCTGCAGATCAACGCGTTTTCTTTTTCATTTTCTAAAATTAACGATGTTTTCTCTCTTTCCGCTCCCTGGGCACTAGCCGCTCATCCAGCTACACCCGAAGCATTTCAGGTGGCCTGGAGATGTGCCCTGAAACTCCTTTATGGCGAGGCTTCCTTAGGGCCTTGCGTCTGAGATGGAATCAAGACCCTTCAACAACCTACTAGCATCTTTTCTAACACTCTCAGAGCTTCTCATTGTGTCTTCCTCGCCGTAATTCTTTTGTGCTGGGGTTACATATTGTCTTTGAATAAGCTTCGGAACTGAACACCTGACACGTCACTCATTTCCTTTTCAGCTTCAACAGCCCTTCCATCCGAGTCCTGTCCGATTATTTGTTCTTTAGCTGACGATTTACCCCGATAGATTTATGGAAAAGTTTCTGATTATCATTTGCTTAGCCCATTATTTTTTCTTTTAACTTTCCTTTATCCTCCTTATCTGTTCCAGTATGGCCTTTTCTTGTTCTGATATATTTTTCAAATACTGTTTGGCTCTTTCCGTGTTTTTATCTTCTCAATAGCACGTCTATACCTTCTGGAGCTCTTCGATTATGCTCTGTTAACCCGCCTTTCTCATCTCTGACTCCTCTCCATTTTCTGGCATTGGTATTCCTCTGCAGACCCCCATTTATTGCAGACTTCACAGCACCTCTCGTAATACTGCTCCATACTCTGGCTGTAGAGCTTTATTACCCAGCTTATATTCCTAGAGTGAAAGACAATAAAAAAATTTAAAGAGGTTTGCAAAGTTTGCTCTCTCGCTTATCATACTGGAGTTTGGTTTTCTCTCTGATTTCATTGTTAATTTTCCGCTAAGCACATACTTAAACTCTTACATTGTGTCGTCACTTTTACCAAGAGGAGAACCATATCTAACGTCCTCTATTTTCTGGTTATTTCACGTAGAAGCGAGATAAAACTTTGATGTAGTATCAGCTTCTTTTACTCTTGTGTGTCACAGCGACATACTGGTATGAGGAGACTTCCTTAATACATTCGAAAGATTTGTCTCCATGATTTCCTCCTCTTGTAAGAATCCAACCGTTTCCAGAGGCTTATTTTGTGTTTAGAATCCTCCTTTATTAGAATAATTTTCTTTATCTCTGAGTTAAACATTTTATCTACCACCTGCACCTAACTGCTTTCGTTACCTTCATAGATCACAAGATCTAATTCGTCAAATTTCTTTGAAGGATGGTGTACAGTGCCACCAGTCGAGGAGAGTTAGATGGTTCCCGGGGCCCCTTTGAATGACATCAGGCTACTGGGACCTACACCGTTTCTTCTGACTCGGCTCTTAGACTTGGCTCTTTCACATTTTCATTTATGCAACATTCGTGGTCTCACAGCTAACCTTCCGTCCGTAGAACGCCATCTGTCTACTTTTTCCCCAGATCTCTCTTAAACCTGACTGTCCATGACTGCTTCTACTCTACACTATCAGATGCAACCTTTAATCTCCAGCATCGTATCTGCTCCGAGGGTGATGTTTGCCCCTATTATAAGACAAAACTTCCCAATTCTCGCTTCGTGGATCTTTAGTTTTCCAGCTTTCAATGGAACTGAATTTCCTAAACCTCCATAACTTTGCTTTTGTTCGGTATATTTCCTCGCAGATCCTCCTCTTATTTATAACTCTTCAACTTTTTGATTTCTTGCCAAAAGGCATTGTTGTCCTCACATTAACGCTCCGATGCCTGTGCAGGGGATTTCAATGTACACCACAAAGATTAGATAGGCTTTACTTGGGATGATTCCGGTGGAGCCGAGGCCCATACTTTTTTCTTCCTTAACGGTCTGAAACAGAAATACCCAGCAAGAGATCCCGACTGCCACGACCGCTCTTCCCACACACTCATCTACTTTTTTTTTGACTTCTGAACTCTACCATTATGAGTAAACTGTTTCTGCCACCATAACGTTCCCTATCAAGACCTTATTTCTGTCACTTCTGATTGGAAGCGACCAGCCTTTATCTCCACCTGGAAACGTTAGCTCTCCCACTATGGGAGGGCTAACCGGTCATTCCATGGCGGCTTTTTTTACTGATTTCGCCTGGGATGGGTATTGCTTCTGTAGCAGAGATGCCTCACGTTCAGCAGAGTTTGTCTTTGCTGGGCTGGGGTCACGCCTCCCCTCTTGCACTAGAGATCCTTCTCCCTGCAGTCATGGTTTGATCGATCCTGCGCTGATGCCCGTCGCATCAGGGACGGAGCGTATTGTGCCATGAAACTCTCCCCTTCCCTCGAATCCCACTCCGCTCTCATTTGCGCGAGGAATCACAGTATAGCTGTTCGTCGTGAAGTTCACCTTAACAAAAAGAAGTTGTATTGATGTGGCTTATTCTTCTGCCGACATGAAATGTTGTTCATATATCTGGGCTGGTTGGTCGTCCACCTCTCCATCAGCGAGAGCATTATCAAATACCTTCCGTTTCACTAATTCTTCTGGCATTACCTTTGTTCTACAGGTATTATCTTAACCAATGTCCTCGTGAGCTGTCTGCATATGTCCCTGCCACCAATGCCTGAACCCGAGGCAAACCTTTGGCTCCTGGTTCCCACAGTTTATGTGTGGAGACCGTCCGCTAAAGGGCTGGACCGTTATGATACCTACATCACTCCACGAACAACTATGCTGTGGAATTTTCCTCCTCTTCCCGCTTTTCCCTCTTCCTCTAACCTCTCTTTCTTTAAGAAGGTCTACGAACACTCACGGAGCCATGATTAATTTGTACTTTTTTCTGACTTTTTATGTTATCTTTCACCCGAAATGGTCTTTGAATGCGGCAAGGGTTGTCCGTCACTGTATAGAAAAAAGTTACAGTGGTTTTCCTTCCTGTTACTCTTCTTATCACATACTGCCTGAGGCTTCCTTCGTCAATAGGTTCTGAAACCTTCGGTTTTCTCTTATCAGAAGGGTGGACTAACTCCCTCCACCTTTCTCCGTCCTGTTCCTTGCAACGCTGACGCGAAGCCTTTAGTGTCGATGCATCACCTGCAAGACGTGTGTCTCCACTCCACCCAAAACCTTTAGTTGTATTTACCCACCGCCATTTTCAAACTGCAGTTCCTTGCTGTTTACTGATGATCCATGTGCGTTTGTAGGGGGTTCCTTCAAACTTACTGTATTAAGGCTTGATATTTATAGTCTCCTTTAGGTGAGTTATGAGTAGTCTGCTTTAGGTTGTGGGTGTTTATGTGTGTGTGTGTGTGTGTGTGTGTGTGTGTGTGTGTGTGTGTGTGTGTGTGTGTGTGACTGCCTATTTGTACGATTAGGCGAAGTAATTTTTCTTCAACAGGATTGTATTATATGAAGTGATTTACCAGTAAGGATGGTTGAAAGCAGTACTAAAGATACGTTTAAGAATAAACGGTAAATATATCGCTTCAAGTCTACGACTTATATTTTTGCGCCTCCTTAGTCACATAAACAGTCAGCAGGTTGTTCAGTTTGAATCATTTGGATGCTTTCCAACTTTTACCAAACTGATCTGTGCGTTTCGGATATCTTCTACTACCACAAACAGCCTCGAAAGTACTCAGTGGTCTGTTGCTGTTTGAATTCCTTTGAATAGCATGGGGAGTGACTATTGCACTCGTGGGGCCCCAAGCTCTTCAGATCTCTCTACTCTTATTCAGCCTTTTAAGCTTGTGGATATTATCATCACTTGAATACTATTACTTGACTAATTCCATTCTTCCACAACTTTAATATTATGAAAAACTTTTTAACAAGTTTCTTGCTTAGTTCCTTATTATAATCTCTCTTTGTTCTGTTTTTGCATCTTTCAAAGAACTGTTATCTGTCGACATCGTCAAACTTGTTAAGAAACTTGAAAGTTGTGATCAAATCACCTCTTACTCTTCTCTCTTCCATGGTGACCAATTTTTTTGTTGCCCTCGTATAACATCTCACTGTAACTCGGCTTTGTAATTTTCGTACCATCTTTGTTGCTCTCTTCTCTGGGGCCAATGTTTTTAATAATTTCTCAATATTTCCATTAAGTTCGGTGACCAAACCTAAAAAAAGCATATGGTGGTTTGGGCATAACAGACGTTGTTGATACTTTACTGAACATATCCCTTACCAGCGGACTCCTGTGCAGGGCTAGTAATTTCCGTCAGACAATTTGTCCCTTCTATAATCCTTCTGGCGACACATTAGGTACAGTGACGACTCCCTAGTCTCTCATCTTACGCATGAATCCCTGCATCTTACTCCCTGGTAGATGATGTTCGTGTTGATGACTTTTTTACCTGTGTCCCTTCCTCAATATTTTGCTTTTACCTTAGCTGGGTTTCATCAGCTGTGTATTAGACCAAATGGGTGGGGGGGGGTTACTTTAGGTCGCCTTACAAGTCACTGTAATCCATGTCATTCTTAACTTCCATCATGACGTTAACATCATCCGCAAACGTATTCAGGGATGAGTCCACTCCCTCTGGCAAGTCATTTGTACAGATCATGAAGAACAACGGCTCCAGAACCGAGCCTGCGGCACGCCAGTGGTGATTCCAGTTTCGAGTTGGTTCCTCTGATGTGCATCCTTTATCTCCTTCCACTAAGGTGATTCTGTATCCACGGAAAGAGTCTCCCCCATCTTCACTATATTTTTATAGAACAGGGTTAAATTCTCTCTGCCCCCCCCCCTCTCTCTCTCTCTCTCTCTCTCTCTCTCTCTCTCTCTCTCTCTCT
>JAYMFT010184715.1:0-11985 GCA_038088735.1 Panulirus argus
GTGTTGCCCCGTCCTCTTAACCTCGTATATATGTGCCATGTCTTAATACCTTTGTATTTTTTCACACACACACACACACACAGACACACACACACACACACACACACACACACACACACACACACACACACACACACACACACACTCATCTTAGCCTCTGTGTGTGTGTGTGTGTGTTTGTGTGTGCATCATTGGGGGTAGAATTTCAAATAAACATGCTTATACGCATGGTTCATTAACCTTCACATCGCATGATATTGACCCCAATTAACTCGCTAGTATCTCAGGATGACCTTGTGATAACTCAGGTAAGATTCTCACTGACCTCATAAATCCCCTCTTGGAGACAGGTGAACCTACCTAACCCTGGCCCCTTGACACCTGGGAATGAATATCAACTCCACCTAAAGCCTGTTTTAAAGCCAAGCCCCACAAACTAACCTTCGGTAACCCCTGCTCAAAGCATGTTGTACCCTACAGACATCTGGCAACCGTAACGAATTCATGGGCGACCTGTGGTCTGACCTCTGGGGCGGCGCAGCATGACCACGTCTCTTGAAGTTCATCTTGCCTCTTGACTGACTGACTGGTAGATTTGGTAGATCCTGGGCCAGCCCGCTGGTATCATTTTGCCGCCTGACTGACTGGTAGACTTGGTAAACTTGGTAGATCCTGGGCCAGGTCCGCTGGTGGTGGGTCGTTAGCTTATAATCAATGGCATCAACTGACCCCTTCTTCATGTGAGAAGGATTAATTCGTCGGAAAACATTGCCCACACGACTCCCTCCCTCCTTTCTCTTTCCCTCTACCTCAAACAAGACTGTCTACGATAACGTTATGACATATGGCTTGTTTGCTCTGGTGTATCCCGGCTGTCAACCATTTCTGAGAAAGTGTTTGCCCACCGTTGGTCACACGGCCGGCCACAAGGGAACGCCCCCCCAGTATGGCTTCACACTTCCTGTTAAACAGTGACACCGAAGATCCACATGTGCGTTTCCCGAACCAGCAGTCATGTCCGTGTTGCTCTGGAACCCACAGCGATTGGTCGAGAGACACATACGTCTCTCTTATCCTCAGTAACGTAAAGATGGGGGCCAGGGGGGATACATATGGTCCTTTTTTGCCTTCACTTAACCAACAAAAGAATACGAAAGACACGCAGATATGTCCCTCTGGCACTGTTTCATGAATACACGTGACTTTCGCTAATATACCATGACCTAAGGTGAGACTTACGACGTTCTGGCCCTCGACGGCTGTACAATGACAGTGCTATAAACAAGTGTGTGTTAATTACCTGTCTCCCCCTGTGCTCTTACTACGCCAAATACACAGGGACTTGGGGGGGGGCATGACATGTGCCCCTTCCCCCCCCCCCCTCACGTCTGTCGTCCTAACGCCAGTGTGCAGCAACGGGAAAGCGCTACTTAGGCTCCTCTTGCCTTCACGTCAGCTACCACGCTGGGACGTGGGAGGATGACATGTCTCCCTCTGGGGCCTCACCTCCCCTGACATATGCCGACAGAACAGAAGCTACACACTACCTCTCACCCCGCACCTCACCTGACCCCTTCCCCCCTCCCTATTGACACAAGCCTTCTCCTTCCTCTCCCCTCCTCTCCATGTCTCTCTCTCCCCTCCCTCCCCAGAGCTCTCGCCCCCCTTCCCCCCCACACAGCACCTCGACCCACGCCCACCCACCACCCCCCAAAGGACCCAGCGTTGACACCTGTGAGAAGGTCGTCGAATCTATCCAGCCAGTGACCTGAGCCGTAGTTTTAAGGGATCCCTTTCTCTTGACAGAGTTACGTTTCTGTTATTTCAGTATATCTGAATACAGACGTAAAATATAGCTTTACCTTTAGGAGCAGTGCTATGCATAGTCCGTCTCGTTCTTCGGGTCACATAAGCATGTCATTCTCCAAATAGTTGATTAAAGTTCAGTCTTTTTACGTTAATTACGTCTAATTTCTTTATTAAACCCGCCACAAAGAGCACAGTCCATAACTGCCTCATTTCAGTCATGATCTACAAACAGGACATTTAGGATCCAGGCACACATGAGCAAAGCTAAGGAGCTTAAGATAAACTTTTTTTTTTCAGTTTAATCAAAAAGAAAAAAGAAATTGTGTCATTACTTTTCAAAATGCCTTGATGTGAATCTCCGACAAGTGAAGGTAATTTTTTTGGTACGTATTTCCGTTGATCTTAAGACGCTTTTATGTGTCTTAAAGGGAGAGTAACCCGTCGTCTTATATGTAGGAAAGAAGAGCAATTTTCTTTTTGGATAGAAAGTGACTCTCAATCAAGTAGATCAATCTCATCTTCGACCGCATCTGCCAAAAAAAAATAAGTACTGAATATATACCGAGGTTAGTTTTCCAAAAATTTTGCCTCCAAATCTTTATCTCCAACAGGGTTAGGACGCTTTGAGCGCTCGCTGCGTTGAGGGACAAAGTAAAAACTTATTAATCTGGTCCAAGTCTTGGCTAATCGTACCCTTCCGACTTTGGACAGTCATGCTACCCAGGGCCTTTTTCGACTCCACCGCAGGGACGACGTATCTTCTTCTTTATGCCTTTTACGAGGAATAATGTTGTCGCTCTTTAGAATGTGGCAGGACTTAGCTTTGGTACAGGCTTTCTTCGTCTTTAAGCAGCCTAGTAGGTTTGGTAATGGCCTTCTTCGTCTTTAAACAGCCCAGTGCCCCTTCTTGAATCCTTAATGATTCAGAGTTAGACACTCTCTCAGTATAGACGTCATGAAAAATTGAATCCGTTTTCGATATAAACGTAAAGGCATTTTGATCCTTTATCCACATGAAGCATCGGTTCCAATACTTTACAGAGAGCGAAAGTGTAAAAGAGAGTATGATGCAGCGCAGAATATTAAGTAACGCAGATTATTACGATTCCCTCCCGTATGCAACAGGCCGCTCCATGAATTTATATATAGTTAATCATTACATTCAGCTCGGCATGATTAAATATAGTATACAGAATACGTTTCTACGCCACAACTTTATTATGCGCGATCATCCAACCCTCGAGGAGGATAGTACGATTATTGGCTCTAATATTGTGACTTGCCCTTGCCCTTAAGAACCGAGTCAGAGGCAATGTCATCCATCATATCCAAGGGATCTTATTGCCGGGCTTAAGGGTTGTACCGCCGTGCTCCTGGGGCCAAAGAAGTGGAGTGTGTGTGTGTGTGTGTGTGTTTATACAGGTTCTACCCCGGAACCCCTTTTGTACGGCTGGCTCCTCCGGCGCCCATGATGTTTGCCACGTCCACCGGCCGGGACAAAAGATCAAGAAGTATAGTGCTGATGCGTGTTCGTCCTTGTGGGGTGAGTGCAGGGCAGTTGAGAATTAGGTGTTCAGTGTTTTAGGTGAGGAAGTTGTGTCCTTCGTATGAAGGGTTTTGCGATCTGTTGAATCGATATATAGCGTTGAAAAGATGGTGGAGAGGATTGGATAAAGAACTTATCCTTGGAGGGCTCCAAGCTTGAGTATCATTTTAAAAGATTCGCTTATAATGTACCTTCACGCTTAAGAATGTAATTCTGTAAGGTACAGATTAAATCAAGCCATGGCCAGTTGGCCATGTTGATATGAAAATTAGTCTGGTGTCGCCGGAACGCAACCCTTTCCTAAGGATAGTCTCATGTCGGCGGAATGTAACCCTTTCCTAAGGGTAAACACATTCTTTATCGTAGAGAAAAGATCGTAGGTGTGCATTTAGAAGTGTTATTCACTGCTTGAAATATGAAAAAAATAAAGGTAGAGAGACTTCTACTATAATCTTCTTCAACCTTGTATGATACAGCAACTCTCCCGCGCCAGCGTTCGAGAATGGGAAATCTTGTTTTATATGAGGGATGGTGAAGTTATCGCGGGAATTATAACATAATCTGTAAAATAACTCTTACGAGATGAGACATAATCACAGGTAAGGGCTCCACGGCCGGGCTGATATTATCTTTGAGCGGTGATTATCACGTTATCAGCCCGTTAGATGAGGCTAATGGCAGTTATTGCGACGACGAGTCCACTGGTGATAATACCCAGTGGTACTTTATTGATAGTGGGTACTTGTGGGTCGGGGGTGAGGAGAGAGGGAGAAGGAACTCTGGTATCAGTGGGTGGTGGGGAGTACCGTACTGCTGGTACGTGGTCAAGGGAAGAGTACGTTGTCCTTGGTATTTGTTGGGAGTACCTGTAGCTAGGTGTGCGTCACACACACACACACACACACACACACACACATGCTGTAAGTGGGTGTGGGTGGTTGGGTGGGTGTGTTGTTTCTGAAATGACAGCAGTAGAGATATATCTCCCCGGTATAGCCTCATAAACTGTGTGGGGGGCGGGGGAGGGGGAAGCGTGCCGAAAGCAGCGCCATCTCATGTACTGAGTCAAGAGACAGTGCATGATGTCGATGCTATCACACGCACTCTCATGCAAGAGCTGCTGATCCCAAGGATGGCTTGCATGATCCACGGCCCCGTGTGCTATGAGGGATATTTTTTTTATGAACTTGATGTATGAAGCAGGTCGTCTGCAGAGGGAGATTGGGTAATGGTGAGATATTTACATAAAAAATGTCTTATCATTGCTTTACGATGACCCAGTTGGTCTCAACAGTCATTGGACATACATTATTAGAATATCTGACACTAGTAGCAGTAATTGTAGTAGTAGTGGTAGAAGTAGAAGAAGTAGTACTAGTTACTTGCACTAATCTTTGCGCATAGAGTTTTCATTTATTCCAGAAAGTTTAGTTTACATGATTTTTCTTGCGACTTCTCTAGGGTTAGATTACCGATCTCTGAAATGATTTCACTTGGTCCTCTCGAGTACCGCATGGAGACTAAGATCTGAAAGTCGATAAAAAGAAATCAAGGCTCATTGCTCCAAGATATATATGTCCGCGAAGTTCTAGATCGTTGGCCCGAAATTGAAAGAGTGGTCCGCTATTGTGGTTGTCGAAAAGAAAGAAAACGTGAAAAAAAAGAGAACTGGAAAGCTGGATAGTAAAAAGAAAACGAGAATTTCTTCATTCGTTCTTTATCCAAAATGGCCTCCCTCTTTTTCAGCTAAATGTTCCCCTGTCTCTCGCTTCCTTACTCCTGCTTTCCACTTTTTTTGTTTATGTTGAAGGCTCCAGTCACGGACAAAAGTCCACATCAAGGCCGGGCCCTAACTGAAATATAGAGAGAATTGAGAAAGGGAAAAAAAAAGACAGGGTAAGTATTTACAAATTTTTGAGAAAGTGGAAAACATGTCTCGAAAAAAGCCAGGTCATAGTTATTCGGAAAGACATGAGAAGGTAGATTTCCTTTCTATATGTTGGTATGGCTACTTCCTTTATTTAGTTAAAAATACATCCATGTTTACGACACCATGATCAAATACTGTCTAGACACCTACATATTACACACACATAGCAATTATGTTCCACGATTACCTTCCACGTTACTATTACCTTTACTAGAATACACTAACGTACTGTATATAAGCATCTCCTTTCACGTACTGAGCCATCTCTCAACATTTATACGGACACCAAGATTTAAAAGTATCGTGTCGTGAATGGCTTCGTTTTTTCCCCTGGGTTAAATTTCAGCACGCCCCTACATCGTCTTCCTCATCTCCTAGAGCCTTGATCTTCGGTAAAATATAACAATGAACCAAAAATGAGGGACCCTAACTTACCCTCCACTATGGGAGGACGAAATTGCTCCTGAAGCGCGCTGGTCCGCTCTAACCACTGTGTCTACAACTCTGGTTCGCATCCAGTTCGAACACATCATCAGATCGGTTCTTACGGCAACATATAAGTCATCTTTATTTTCTTATTTTTTCTTCTACCTGTATCCTACTCGTGAGAGCACGGCAGGAGGGGCGGCACTCACAACGGGAGCCGAACAGGTGTGGTAGTAAGGAACTACCTTCCCCTCACGCAGGCAGCGGTAGCAGAGGCATCACAGGCAACAAGGGTCGACCACCTCTTCTGGATAACAACAGTTAACACGAAAAACGACGCGTCACAGCCACGACACCTCTTACTTCTACAGAAATCCGAGTCAAAATTCAGAGCACAGATTGGCCGTGTCGAAAGTGTG
This sequence comes from Panulirus argus, assembly GCA_038088735.1. Classification (NCBI taxonomy): domain Eukaryota; kingdom Metazoa; phylum Arthropoda; class Malacostraca; order Decapoda; family Palinuridae; genus Panulirus; species Panulirus argus. The sequence continues at coordinate 6,131 of JAYMFT010184715.1, forward strand.
AGTTGGGTGGCTTACATACAACTGGCGTAAAATAGATTGTGTGAATTGATTTTCTTCATCAGAAATAGGACGCCGTTTAGACCATTTGGACAGTAAACACCATAAATGGTACACATCTAACGATAGTTTCTAAGGTCTCCTCCCTCCACGGCTACCTAATGTATACGTTACGTTGATTTCAGAGGTCTTCTTCCCCTACAGCTCGGTCTGCGACCGAGCTGTCGTGTGGTTCCTTTGCTCAGTCAGGCTGTTGGGAGCTGCGACCCTGAGCCACCACAAACAGGCTGTAAGAAGAGTACATCGTCAGTCCCAGATGCCGGCCTCTGTCTCGTACATGCCGGCTCGCTACACATAACCTCACCGTCCAGGAGTCAACACCACATTGTCAACACGCTCTCCCAACACACCTTATATACTCGTGAAGGCTCATCTTTCTTTGTTAGTTTTAAAATGTTTTGTGTTAAAAATACACAAAACGAGAAGAATTTCTAACGCACATTCAAAGTTAAAGAAAACGCCAGAGGTTGTGCGCAAAAATGTTACGGCAGGTCGCAAAAATAATAAATGAATAAAAAAACCAAACGAGTACTTCTCAGATGCTGGTGACACTCTCGCTAGAGCAAACCCACCATCAAAGACCAGCTAAAATTAACCAATACAAACCAAAGCAAACTAACAAAAAGTCCCCAAGAGACAAAAAAAAAAAAAAAAGATTAATGTGACACACAAGCCAGCCGAGGCACCAAATCATTTTAGTTTCCATAATAACAAATTCCCCAAAGATTCAAGAGAAAAAAAATGTTCACCAATTTTCTCCAGCAGCGCCTCCGTCGATAACAGGGGCCTAGTCCTAGATGAGAAAATCCTTGATGGGCGGGGTATAATCCTCGGGTGGGCGAGCTATGGGGGGGCGGGGCGGGGCAGGGCCCCGGTAATGTGGTGGCGGCACCAGTGAGACAGTAATGACGTCGGCCGGAACCCCCGCCCCGCCAACACTCCCTCTACTGCACACAAATAAGACCATCCACAACCCCAGAGCCGTCCTTATAACACTTCCCATTTTCTGGAAACGACAAAAAACGTACTGTTGATGCTCCAGAATAAAAGCATTTCAATACGCAAATTAAGAGCTCTCGATACTCCCGATCTAATTAAGAACTTTCATTAAGCCGAATTAAGAACTTTTCCCTGTGTCTTCCTAATGATAAACCCAAGTTCTTCTTCCGGTGGGGGGCTGGGGAGGAGGACGGCGGGGAGGAGGCTGCCGCAGTAGGCTGGCTCCTCGTTAGTATTGTCTGCTGGCGGCTGTAGCTCAGCCTTAATGCACTTCTCATTTCCCGTGTGTCTGTCATCACTATCTATCTCCGCCGTGGGCACCCCATCTCCACCTCCACCCTAACCCCCCACCCTAAAAAAAGAAAAAAGAAAAAAAAGAAAACTCATCTTCAAGCACCTTATGGAAGACTCACATCTACACAAGCGAACAAAGGACTTTTTACAACAAGGACCACCACCATTTACATATTTCCGACGACAGATTATCCCGAGTCTCTCTCCCTCTCTCTCTTTCCTTACTATAATCCCGCCAGAGCAAGACATTACACTGAAATGGAAGGGTTCCCGGAGCTGTAAAAGACGGGTATCATCGGCTCAACATGGCAATTATCAACACTCGTATGTATAATAATGGGGAAGGAAACTAGTCTGTAAATTCTCTCCTCAACTGAAAGGAACCGTCGGTACCTGTCCTGTGCTGTGAATTCACCAAATATTTGAAGGAAATAAGTATAAATATATATAATATTTGCCATATCTTCCGTATTACGTAGTTAAACAAGTACATCCCTGAAAGCAAAACTCTTGAAGCAATAGAATGTGAGAACTCTACTCACCGGACGGTGGACAGGCGAGGCAGCTCCGCACCTTTAGCTAACAGGGGGTGGAAGGATTACACAGTAAACAACATCCAATACACAATTCACAGAAAAAAAAGGAGAATTACGATCATGCATTACTGATGACGTCAATCTGACCACAAAACAACATTACGTGCTAATTAACCCATTGAGAACGACTGTGCGACCACTGGGTATGACAGTGTAGCCTTTAAGAAGCTTTTATGCGCAAGGGGGGGTCGTAGAGTCGTGCTCATGAGTCTACCATGCGGGGATTATCATGCAGAGTGTGGTACGACAATCGGCGAGTTATTCTTGTGCTTGCCTAAGGCGGTCAACAATCAGCCTGTGCGCACACCACGGCCACAGCGAGATGTGCTCTGGAGCAGCTTTGCGGTACACATTAAGCCGCCGACATACGACCAGCGTCATCGCGTGACGATTATCATAATTGAGGGGAAGCGGAATGATGGGCGTGCAGGCGTGGGCGTGGGGCGTAGGCGGGGTCGGGAGGGGAGGGGAGTGAAAAAAGGGAGGGTGAGAAGCATCAAGAGGGAGGGGAGGGGAGGGGGGGAAGTAGTGGGGCGGGGGAGGAGGAGGGGGTGTTAGCTGCAGGGCCGCCATGCACACAAGACAAACAACCTTACATGGAGCGGCCATGGTGCTGGTGGAGGGCAGGACCACGCCACACGGCAGGTGCGGGGAGTACCACGCCTGCTGTTGCTGCTGTACTGCTGCTGCCTGAGGCCGCTGCACACGGAGGTGCTGCTGTGGGGGCCGTACCACGCCTGCCCACCCGTGGCACGAGCCCGCACGATCCCAACCGGACCACCACAGGGTCTCGGTCAGAAAGCCCCAAGGGCAGATGAAGGAGAGGGGCTCGAGAGGACGGGTTTCAGGAGCAGAGGTGTGACAGGTAGAGGTCTGCCGGGAGGAACAACAGACAGGAGGTAAAGTATGTTCTGCTGAACAACAGACAAGTTAGTAAGACTGGAAGTTAGCGAGACTGGAACTAGGATGGAGAACAGTGAGTGCAAGTGAATCCTCTAACCTAATAATGGACAGCCAGCCTAAGATGAGGGGGTATGAGAGGCGAATCTACTTCACGCACCCCAAACTGAGGTGGTTCGAGAGGTGAACCTGTTTCACGCACCCTAATACGAGGTGGTTCGAGAGGCGAACCTGCTTCACGCACCCTAATACGAGGTGGTTCGAGAGGCGAACCTGATTCACGCACCCTAGTATGAGGTGGCTCGAGAGGCGAAACTGCTTAACGCACACACCTATAGCTTCCCTCGTGAGCTAATGATCAGCTGCCGTATATAAAAATTATCAAGTATCAGCTGGAGTCTAAACCGCGATACTGGATTTACAATAAAAATACTTTGGCTAAAATACAAGCTTAAAGTGTTCGTGAAGTTGTGTGAGATAAAGAGAGAGAGGGAAAGGATATACGAGTGAATCAGCAGGTACAGCTATCTGGGATCTTGGTCCACACGATTCATCTGTTAAAAGACAATAAACTACGGTACTGTATATTTGTCCAAGAGTATAGTAGACGGAAATGTATGTGAGTCACTTAAAACTGTCTTACTTGCTAAAATATCTCGAGAAAATCCTCTAAGCTACGGTACGTAAAAACAATGGTGCTGGACGCCTTTATTGCGATGTGCGGAAAAATACAATTGTTTATTGAGGTAATGACGTGAGAAGCGAGAAAAGTACTACACCTCGGAGTACTTGTGAAGGCGCGGCACACTCGGTGCTACGCCGCCTCAATCAATACTTTAACTCCGTTAGTTGAAGTTCCTGTCAACACAGAGCGAGACAAGTCGGCCCGAAAACTTTGGCGAGCACGTGTTGCTGAGTTAGCCTCGGGGTGGAGGGGTTAGCGGTGACGCTGGGGCTGCTGCCGGCCCAAGGACACGACAACAACGTGGTTGAAGTCGCTTCCTCAGTCACCCGAGGACGTAGCAATAATGTTCAGAAGGTACGTCGACGAACATCAACTACGCATATAAACACGATATCTATCGACATTCGTGGAAATTCAATGATCTGAGGCATCAGGATCTACCTGCTGGGCCACGACCAGCAGTTTAGCGGGAGGGATTACTGCAGGGTCAAGATCAGCGGTTCGAGGACGACCCTGGCGGATTACTGTAAAGTCAAGATCTCCAGCTGAGGGAGGGGAAGAGGGATTACTGCAGCGGGTGATAATCCTTGATTACAGGATGGGTATGCGTAGGTCTCCCGAAGTGAGAGACTTACCGAGGTGGGCGTACGGCCAGCCCCGACGGCTCCGCCGAGGAAACCATCTGACGACTTAAGAAATTCAATTCTTGGATGCGATACCATGAGGAGAAGAGAGAGAAAGAGGGAGAGAGAGAGGAACACAGGAAGACTTGGAAGAAAGAGGAAAATGAGAAGGATATCGCTGAAGGTGACGGCGGTAGTGGTATGGCTGTGAGCACAGAGCAGAGGGGGAGCCTCAAGAGGCCAAGGAGGACCGAGAACTGGAGGAGGAGTAGGGAGGGCGTAGGGTGAGAGGCAGAGGGAAAGGATTATATCTGAAGGCTGCAAGAAGAACTACTGTATGAGGCCAGGAGGGCGACAAGAGTAGGAGGCCGGGAGGCCAGGAGGTCGGGTACGGAAGGCCAGGAGACGGGCTAGTGTTGGAGATCGGGGAGAGGCTGGTGTAGGATGTCGGGTGTGGGAAATCAGGGGAGGGGACTGGAAAGGAGGAAGGGTCTTGGAGGCCACGGGAGGGGCAGGTGATGAAGGAGGTCGGGTGTAGGAGGGCAGGGGAGGGGCTGGTGAAGGAGTCAGCGGCAGGCAGACAGGGCAGGTGGGCCACACAGATGCAACACTGGACACGTCACCACCTAAACACCGCATTCCACAGCTACATACCTGCAACACACAAAACAACGGCCATTAGCGACTCACAACCAGTGAATGGCAGGCACTGTAAACATCAAAGGTGTATAAACACTCAACAGCATTCGTTTAGAAATCTACAGGTGACACCAACATGCGAAACTAAAGGTCAATTCCAACTCGTGTGTATACAGAGACGGAGATGCTGTTTACTTTACCAAGAAAATTTACCGACCTGTAAACAAATTTATGAATACAAAGTAACTTAAATAAACTTAAGACACATTTATCGATAAAGAATAAATACATAAACACAGACATCTATATCATTACAGAATCAATAAACAGATTGATACGTGCACATAAACATAAATACCTGAACATACATACACGCTTGAAATGAGTTCGTTTTACAGGGATTTGAACCTACAAAGCCGGTGCCTTCAACAGGGTTGGTTCGTCCCTACACTCCTCGCCAGGCCTCTTGACGACCATGGACACTGCCTACAAGATCCTAAACACTGCTGAGCACCTGTGCACACGCACACACACACACGTGTCTATGTAAGCAATGCCCAAAGTTTTTGGTGTCTTGAGCAAGATGGTACGACCCTTGAGCAAGATGACACGACCCTTGAGCACGATGGTACGACCCTTGAGCAAGATGACACGACCCTCGGGCAAGTCGGTACTGTAACCCTTTGGCCAAGATGTGACGACGTGACCTTTGAACCGGAGCCTTAAAAGGTCATGATAAAGGTCACGCCATCAGACCCAAAGGGTCGCTGCGTCGTGTTTAAGGATCATACCGTCATGGCGCAAGAGTCTGACATGCCTGGCTGGGTAGAGCAGCACTAGGTAATGGTTCTCATATAATACTCATATTTATCGCTTCGTATGTTGCAGTTTCCGGGATATTGCTGAAAACCCATCTAATATGAATACTGTATCGACAACACTATAAAATAAGTCTTGACGATAAAAAAACACAAAATACACAATACGTCACGTATTATTTATATACAGAATTAATGGACCCTTATCTTTTACAGTGTACGAGATATAATTGAAATATATATA
>JAYMFT010184726.1:0-25904 GCA_038088735.1 Panulirus argus
ATAATGTTCTCTCCTTCCACACATTTTTCATCGCTCCCAGAACCCTCGCCCCCTCCCCCACCCTATGACTCACTTCCTCTTCCATGGTTCCATTTGCTGCCAAGTCCACTCCAAGATATGTAAAACACTTCACTTTCTCCAATTTTTTCCCATTCAAACTCATACCCTAACTAACTCGTCCCTCAACCCTGCTGAACCTGATAAACTTGCTATTATTCACATTTACTCCCTACTTTCTCCTTTCACACACTTTTCCAAACTCAGTCACCAACCTATGCAGTTTCTCACTCGAATCAGTCACCAGTGCCCTATTATCCACGAGCAACAGCTGGCTCACTTCCCAGGCCATCTCATCCCCAACAGACTGCATACTCACCCCTCTCTCCAAAACTCCTGCATTTACCTCCCTAACAACCCCATCCATAAACAAATAAAACAACCATGGGGAAATCACACACCCCTGGCATGTACCGACCTTTACTGGGAACCAGTCACTCTCTTCTTTTCTTACTCGTACACATGTCTTACACCTGATTCAAGTCATGAAAAATAATACACAAAATTATATACAAAAGTTAACATTAAGGAAAGATCAGTCACTACAGCATGCAAGTAAATGGATAAAGGCAACTGATTGCTTGATGCTACTTCATCTCAGTGCTGTGATGTCTTGGACCTTGTTGGATTGCTGTATGGTAGACAAGTCTCAGTGAATAAACATCTGCTGACCTCATATGTTTTAGGAAGGTCAAAGAGGGTGAATCCTCATGAAGACACCTTATTTTGGTAGGTAACATGGTGTTCTAACCACTTATGGAGCATATGCTCTCTCAGATGCTTACAGAGTTCTGTCCATAGATAAAGAAATATTAACAGAACATACCAATGCCTAGAGCCATCAAGTTAAGAGCTGGTGAAGACAGATTAGTACGAACCATCTCAGGCGGTGTGATTTCATTAAGCTTATTGAACTCTTTCTCAGGATACAGCCTGTAAGTAAAATAAAAAGTATTCAGAAAAAGAACACATCTTTTTTGTTGTATCTCAGTTCTGGAGAGGAAGATGCTCACTGTAAAGAGGAATAATCAGTCTAAGTATTCTGCTTTACATAGTTATCAGGCCTGTAAGTACTATAACAAAGTTCATACCACCAACCTCGTATGCCTAGAGGTTTAAACCTGTATCTCATAAAATCTAAGCTATGTAAGTCACTACCATAATATGGTAGGCTGATATATCTACAAATAACTACACCCAGACTGGGAGTATAGCAACAAGGCAAAGAGTGATGAAATAATTTCCTGCTGCATTGAGTTGCTCCATGAGAGAAAAGATAAGAAGAGGCAGTCAACCCTTGATGCATTCTTCATGAAACAGCCAAAATGCAAAGAAGAGCCACAGCCTGGCTCCTCATCCCATAAACAGCTTCTCCTGTTCTACATTGTCTCCCACTGCTATTGTAAAGTGTTGCTGCTTTAGTGCTTTATTGGATAGTACCCATGACTGCAGTTGATAATCAAATGTTTTATATCTATAATCTTATATCAAATGCAGGTCTTATTGTACGACATAAAATTGTGTGGTTAACTGAAGCACAAGTGCATGGTGGCAGGTGTGGTGTTGGGTAGAACATTAGCTGTTGAAGAGCACTTGACAACACATCCAAGTGTGTGTTACCACTCCCTTCCACTCCACCTACCTCTCTAATTGCACCCAACTTTCTTCTTTCTCACCTCATATTCCAAATGTTATGTAATGTTATGTTGAAAGGATACAAAGCTGCTTATTCATACTTGCATTCAATTTTGTGGGTAGCCATCGGCTGTTCAATAACATCTGGCAGTCCTGTGGCCAGTGTTACCAAAGAAACCGATTGACGCATTACCTCCACACCACTTACCACAATCTCCTTCACCACCACCATCTCCATCATCACCAAAAGCTCTATTACCATCACCTAAATCATAATTTCAGTGGTGCATATTTGGATTAGATTCAACCTGAGCAGAGCTGTATGATATCCACTGCCTTTCGCCTCAAAACCACCCACTGTCTCACTGGCACACTGCCTCTCCCACTCATTCTACTATATTCGCCAATATCATCAAATGACTGTCGTGTATGACACCTTATTGAACAGTGGTTATTTTTCATTCATTAATTAACAGATATGTTACTGTAATACTCTGTGTTTAATAATAACTACAATCCTCATATAAAATAATGTATATGAATCATAGGTTAAAAAATATCATCAGGAATGCATCTTCATATATGCAATGGTATAATGACCATAATGACCCCAAAGAGAGCTATTCTACCTAGTGCTCTACTTTCCAGGAACATATCCTAAGCACTAACTGGGGTATTACTGTATAATCCCCTATGCCTTTCCTTTGAGTTTAACCGCACATGTGGCATCAGTATCCAGTCTTGTCCAATTGGCACCAGATACAACATATCATACTCTACATTGTGCATGTCATAAGAGGATCAGTTGCCACTTAGCAGCCATGACGGAAGGAGCTGTGTGCTAGCCCTTTAAAAATTCTCTTAAATCCATCTCATCCAATCCTGCCATCCACTGTGCTTACTTGGAAAACTGTTTATAAAGTATTTATTGAGTGTTTTTTTGGTGTATTTTATATTTCACTATTTCGAACTTGTTATTGTCATTAGTGTGTGATTCGTTGAACCATTGTTTTCTTACAATAAATATATTCTGTGAATACGATAAAAGTCTCATTCTTGTAAAAATGAAGCGAAGAGTTATAAAATGCTATAAGCATACCTGTTGTTGAAACAATATTGTACATTGTTTATTTGTTATCTATCAATTAGTAAAAATATATCATTATAATAATATGTTTTATTAATACTGTAACCCTCATGTGCATACATCTCATACGTAAAAACCAATGTCATCAGGAACACATCTCTACATATGCAATAGTATAATGATCCCATAGAAAGCCATTTCATTTGGTGCTCCATTTTCAAAGAGTATATGTGCTAATTGAGGTATTACTGCATAATCCCCTGCCTTTCCTTTGAGTTTACTTAACACTCTCACACGTCATGATGCACACGTCTCACCACTACCTAGTTTCGTCCAATTGGCACCTGATGCAACACTTAAAAAAGTCGAATAACTGCAACCGATTCATGAAATTTTGATGCACCAATCCTCAAAGCCTGCTCTCTTGTCATAATCTAAATTTAATGAGGTACATGGCAATCTGACAAAGCACACACCAGAAATGTATCAGTTGCTTCTTAACAGTAACGCCCTTTAAAAATTTTTCATAATCCATCTCACCCTCTCCCACCCTCCATTGTGCAGTAATATTCACTTGTAAAACTGTAAAGTATTTATGTGTTTGTTGGTGTACTTTATATTTCACTAGTTTAAACTTATACTCATCACTTATGTGTGATCTGCTGTTGTCTCGCAATAAATACAACTCTGTGCATACAATAAACCTCTCATCCCTCTCAAAAAGTGATGTGAAGTGTTTTAAAATGTTATAAAACATGTATGATGTTATTTTTCAAGATATTTAAGCTTTTATAAAACAATGTGTTCAACCCCTCTTCAATGCCCTGTTATGTGTGTACACATGGCCAATGTCTGATTATTGTTTTAGATGATGATGAACTTAACAAGACCTTAGCACAGTGCCTACTCTGTTCCCCCAATCCACCCCACTGCAATTCCCGAAAGCATCTAACATCACACAGAAAGGGAAGATTGTTACAGAATAGCTATAACATATCGTTATAATACTACATTAGGTAGAAACAGTGGGTTGCAACATCAGGTAGAAGTAGTCGGTGGGAACATTAGGTGGGAGGCTCTGAAAACATTATGCTAAAGCTGCCCTCTGCCAGTGGCCTGTTAAGGGTGACGCACTAAAGACTGAGAAGCAGCACTGGGGTTTACCAGTTATGAGTCTCTTTTGCAGTGGCCACCCTCTTGAGGGAGTTCCTGAAGGGAATGGATGTCAGAGATACAGATAGGTAAACAGATAAATAGACTGCATTTTAAAAAACAGGTTTTTCACTTCTTATGTAATCTATAAATGTTTTCCCATGTTTCTTCTTTTACCCTTTCATAATCCTATCTATATTTCAATTAAGTCCTGGCCTTGATGTGGATTTTTGTCAATGACTGGAGTATCCAGCATAAAGCACACTACATGACATGAGGATGAATTTGTTTTTTCTAAAATTGCTTACAACAGTATGCGCTAGCAAAATTCTAAAACCACCATAATGAACCTAGATACTTCTACTAACCAGAAGAATTGGGAGGGGAGGGCAAAAACTGAAAAGAAAGTGAACAATTTTGAAAAAATATCTTGATATTCTGTTTTTTCAGTTTATCAGCCTTAGTATTACTCATATCCTCACTCTGATTTCAACAATGTAAAACTTAAAAAAATGTTTCCTTTTTTGTGATATAACGCATTGTGCTTAATCTTTTTTCTGGGTGAAAACAGGGGTTCATTACATTGAAAATTAAAGTGCACCATTTAACATCTTCGAAAAAAATATTCTTTTATTTGCCTTTTTCTGGCTTTATGTGAGAACAACCAATTTTACATAGAATGTAAAAATATTCTTTTATTTGCCTTTTTCTGGTTTTATGTGAGAACAAACAATTTTACATAGAATGCAGTTGGTTTCATATAAGAAAATTAATATGTAAAAAAAAAAAGTGCACCTCTTCCATGCCAGAAGATCATAACTAGCTCAGTGCATGGGAGGGGATAATGTCACTGGTAAGTTGGTATGAGAGTGTATTCATACACCCGTGGGGTAACTCAGATTCATGAATGATTGTGTGTTTATGTTCACCCTTCAGGAACTCTGCACTACAAACTCTGGTAAAAGCCCTAAGAAAAAAAATCTAATAACAATCCTAGACTTAGGCCTGTCACTGTGTGCTAATAGATGGAAAATAAAGTCATCTTTGATGGTGGGTTTTTTGTATACCACGCAGTATCCTGGTCCATTGTTTGTACTGTATACTAGTGTCTAGAAAAAAGATAAGCGAGGTAGAAAAGGAATACACTACTGTCAATATAGTAAATAAACTAAAAGTATGTTGAGACAATATAAATACATACGCTCACAACGACTAGAATTAGCCTTACCTATATACTTTCCCTGAACGAACTCTTCCTGCTCTTCCAGCCCTCTGAGTAGCTGATGCCTGTGATGTTGCAACGACCACAAGGGCATCAGTATGACTAATGGAGTTGTACCAGCGCAGCTTTACAAACCCACAGTCTACAACTGTTCAAATTATAGTCAAATTTTATGTTCAGTTGATTACATGGAATTTACAAAATTTTTTTTTCTGTAACAAATTAACTGAAAAATGATTACATAGAGCATTCTTACTAAGTGTTCCTGTGCTAATAGGATGGGGTTAATTCCATCTATGTGTAATGCACTTTTAAAAATTAAATCAACAAATGCAAATAATTACATTTATTTACACATACTCTGTAAATGTCTTGTAGACTTTGCAATACAATACTGGGCCTAAACTATCAATGCCACCTACATTCATTCCTTGTTTCACAACAGATCACACTCACCAACAGTGTTAGATGAAATTTCCCACATTAATTGTAACACGAAGCAATGATGATCTTGGAAGGCAAGCAGAATCATTCTTACAGTGAATACCTAAGGCACTCAAACAAATTTGCAAAATGGTAAATTCTAAATAAGCAAAGCTAGAGATATACTGAAATGGCACTTGGTACCTGATGTGTGTAAATAAACCTGTTATAGCATGTCAACACTTCACAGACTTGTGCACATATCTAGGAGTTATGCATGCATGCTGGCATTCTGTCAGCTGCAAGTACAAAGTATCTAGTAGCTTCAAACCAGTTTACCATTCTTTGGAAAATCTCGAAAACAAAGTAAAATACAATCTTGACTGGCATAAGTAAGTCAATGAAAGGGCTGCAAGACTTACTAATGCCAGGCAAGATTGTGATTTACTTTTTTTTTCAAGATTTTCCAAAGAATGGTAAACTTGTTTAAAGCTATCAGATACAATTCACTTGCACAGCACAAAGTATCTAATACCTTAAAAGCAGTTAACCATTCTTTGGAAAATCTTGAAAAAAAAAATACAGTACAATACTGATTGGCATAAGTAAGTCAATGAAAGGGCTGCAACTGATCTGCAACATGGCTGAAAAGCCTGTGGAGCAAATGAAAAGAGGAGATTTACTGTATGAGATACCTCTTCCATCGCATTCAAGAACGGGACACAAAAAGTGTAAATCCATATAAAACCCAACAGAGTTCATGCACACAGATGGGAACACTGGGATGATGCAAATCATAACGGGAAAGATTATGCAAGACCTCGGGGTTATTAAGCTCTGGAATATGCTGGGAATAATAAAGGTCCAAAGTAAATCATTATAAAATGTATTATGGGAACAGAGCCACAAGAACAAAAAACATATCAATGATAAGGGAGAATGGAGAATCATCTCTTAATATCACAGTTACCATAAATGTGAATGAGAAGTAGGGCAAGATTGAAATGATCAACTTACATGAGAAGCTACAACTCTAATGTGGAAGTGAGAGGGACAATGAAGAAAACAGAGGGATAGGAACCTTATGGACTACAGCTGATATCAAAAAAAGAAAGAATACCAAGAAAGAATCTCAAAATGTTTACCAAGAATAATGCACATAATGTCTACGATTTGATGGCAATAAAAGAATTTAAGAGATGGTGGGCCCTCATGCTAAAATTGCTGATGCACCCAGTTGACTCCTACAGCACTTGTCTCTCTCCCTTACTCTTCTTGGTATGAGGTGCACAAGTATTAGCAGTCATCCACCTCTCATTATCCACTTTCATGCAGACCCATTTGTTAAAGATAACTCCTTCCCTTACCCATTTTTTCAAAGTATGTTCCAAAAATCATCAGTTCTTTTTAATGAAGTCTTGAAATGTGATCTGATAGAAAGCATCATGCAAAATATCTTGTTTCAAATGTTAATTTTCTTTTTTATTATACTTGATTGCCGTTTCCCACATTAGCAAGGTAGCACCAGGAAACATACGAAGAAAGACCCATCCACTCATATCTACACACATATATGTATATACATCTTGTTGATGCAAGGGGTGGCGATGCTGTTTCCTGTAGGGCAGGGTGGCGCCAGAAATGGATGAAGGTGAGCAAGCATATATATGTATACATGTATATATGTATGTACATATGTATATGATGATAAGTATATGTATGTATGTGTGCACGTATGTATATATGTGTGTATACAAGTGGATGGGTCTTTCTTCGTTTGTTTCCTGGCACTACCTCGCTGATGCAGGAAACGGCTATAATAATAAAAATTAATATACATACATATACAAAAGAAGGAAAAAGAGATGGGGGCCAAGTGAGGAGCTTTCCCTCTAAGGCTCAGTCATCTGTTCTGGAACACTACCTTACTAATGCGGGAATTCTTTTTTTTTTTTTTTTATGTTGAAGGCTCCAGTCATGGACAAAACGGAAAAAGAAAAGACAAGGGAAAGTATTTACGAATTTTTGAGAAAGTGAAAGACCTTTCTTTTGAAATGTGCCATGTCATGGTTACTGGGAAAGACATGAAAAGGTACAGAGCTCCAAAGCTTCAATGTGTAGGGAAAGAAGCAGTTATCAAAACTGCCCACTCTTGAGTTGCTGATGGCCACACAATAATCATGTGACGCAGCAGCCTGCCAAGCATTGCGTGGTCTAGCTAGTGGCGGGGCATACAAGCAGCCAGCTCTCAGGAGCAAAAACCAAAATAATACCTATTGAAGAAGGAAAGTGAACTAACATTGTGGTATAGGGCAAGGGAGTTAAGTTTGGAAGATAACCTGGGACAGCTTATAAGTTGGACCATTTTTGACTCATCTTTGTCAAGTAAGAAAACAGAGCTAGAACCACCTCAAATGTGAGAGTAGTACTCCATGCAAGGACAAATCAATCCCCTGTATAAACGGAGCAACTGTTCAGAAGAGGTTTCAAAATCTAAACAGGACACCTTAGAGGCTGACTTAGCTATTCCCATAGTGTGGGGTTTCCAAGAAAGAGTGGATGTTACAGTAATACCAATTATGTTCATTGAGTCGAGAGATAGAATTACAGAACTGTTAAAGGAGAAACGAGAGTTGCGAGGAGTTTTCAACTGAGAGATGGTTAGAATTTGGGTCTTGGAGGCATTAAACTTAACAAGATTTTGTGTACCCCTTTGAAATATCCTGTCCAAGTCTGAGTTTATTATGGAAGCTCCGTCAAGATGAGATGCAGATCGAGTGAGAGAAGCGGGAGCAGAATTGAAGGATGTAGATGAATGCAGTGTTGTCAGCATACGAGTGCATTGGATTATTTGTGGAGGAGAGGAAATCATTGAAAAAAAAGGAGAAAAAGTATAGGGTACTGCAGAGACCCTTGAGGGACACAGATATTGATGGAAAGAACATGGGAGGCTAATCCATCAACAACCACAAAGATAGATCGGCCAGAGAGGAAGCTAGATATCATGGAGCAAAGTGTGGGATTTAAGCCAAAAGAGGGGAGATTAGAGATGAGACCCTGATGCCACACCCAGTCAAAAGCCTTAGATATGTCGAGGACAACTACATATGACTCCCCAAAATCTTTCAGGGATGATGACCAGTCGTAAGTAAGATAGGAAAGAATATCACCAGTGGATCTTGCCTTAAGGAAGTCATACTAGTGATCAGAGGGAAGACTGTGATTTTTGAGGTGTTTAAGGATATGGGAGTTGAGGAGGGATTCAAAGGCTTTGGAAATGGTAGATGTCAAAGCTACAGGACGATATTTAGAAGAGTCAGAGCAGTCATCCTTCTCAGGGATGAGATGCATTAAAACATGTTTCCATGGATCTTTCAGTACTTGGGGAAGAATGCAATCAGGACCATAAGACTTGCTTGTGTCCAGAGAGAGAAGCGCTTTTCAGACAGTCCGAAAAGAGATTACAGGACAAGTCATTGGATAAGTGAGAGGAGCATCAGGGGGTGAAGTAATGTTAAAGTCATCCAAGGTGGAGTTAGAGGAGAAATGGGAACCAAAGAGAGTAGCTCTGTCAACAGGAGAGACAGCTATAATACCGTCAGGATGGAAAAGTGAAGGAAAGGTAAAGCGACAGAAGTTGTTAGAGATGTCCTTAGCTAAAGACCAGAAAGACCTATCAGTGGATGACGAGAAGAGGCTTTTGCACTTCCTTTGAATAAAGGAATGCTTCACCTCATGGACAATGTGCTTGCAGTGATTATGGGCTGTGATTAAAGCTGAAAGGGAGCCAGAAGTGGCAGAGTTTTTCCAAGCCTGATATGCCTGATCCCTTGTCTGAATGGCCTCAGAACAGGAACAGCTGAACCATGGATTGAAAGAGGCAGCAGTCTTGGAGAAAGTGGGGGTAAATGCTTCCATTCCCATAAGAATAACCTCTGTTATGTGTTTGGCGGAGACAGAAGCATCACCAAATACGAGACTATTTTACCCAAGAAAAGTCAAAGAAGTTATGCAAGTTATTCTAGTCAGCTTTGTTCCTCAGATACTGGTGAAGGAGGCAAAGAGCCTTATTCCTCAGATACTGGTGGGGGAAGCAAGGCTCACTGTTCCTCAGATATTGTTAAGGGAGACAAGGAGTCTTCTTCATCAAGTACTGGTGTAGGTGAAGCACCCTGGTCATCTGATAATGGCGGGGAAAAGAGGAGCATCGTTCTTCAAATAATGGTGGAGCAGGCTTGCAGCACTGTTCCTCAGGTACTGGTGAGGGAGGTGAGGGGTGTTGCTTCTCAGGTACTTGTGGAGAAGCAAGAAGTCTTGTTCCTCAAGGCTGGTTAGGAAGGCAAGGAGCTTTGTTCCTCAGACATTAGTGGGGGAAGAGAGGCATACCATTTCTCAGAGACTGATGAGGCTCTAATTATAAGATTCTTTTTATACTTGTTCGCTATTTACTGCACAATCGAGATAGCATTCAGAGCGGATGACAGAGCTTTATGGGAAACATGATCCTCATTTGACTTTTTCTTCTGTTCCTTCTTTTGGAAAGTACTACACTATGATTTACTCACATCTAATACTGGATGCTAATGATGTCGAAGGGCTACTTCATTCTCATGGGGAAGCCTAACTAACAATGAGTTGTAAGAGTTGAAACATGTTTAAGGAGGAAGCCAGCAGTGATGAAGAGACCCAACCAGAGAGAAGTCTCACTAAAGCATTTCTGAGAGAAATCATTGCAAAAATCAGAGATAATATATTTGTGTAATAATGTATTTACTCATACCCAAATCATTCCCAAATATACTGTTTTAAGTTAAATGTAATGAGTTCAGGAACATATCTTCATACATATAGTGGAATAATGCCCCCTCTTAGAGCTGATTCAATCAGCACTTTCTTTTCAAAGAACCTAATCCAGCACTAATTGGGGTTCATCTGTATGTGTGTATTTATGTATGTATTTTTTGGGAGGGAAAATCCTTCAAAAGGTAGTATAAAGAGCAGAAAGAATTTCTTCTTTCAAAGTGACTGACAATTTGCAAACTAAATATCTGGAGTCATGGCAGTCAATGGGTTACAGGACACTCGTTCAAAAAAACTTCACACATGATGTGAATGAAAATCTTACCATATACAATCCCAGATATGGTGATAGAAGTCTCAGCAATGTTGGTTGCAACTACCACCTTTCTAACTCCTGGTGGTGATGACTGGAACACTCTTAGCTGATCACTATTTGTCAAAGCTCCATACATTGGCAACACCAGGATGGAACCTAATTTACAAAATTCATCACATGAATATGTAACAGAAAATCATAAACCTTTTAAACAAAATCATTTTAATAGACTTCAATCTTATAAAAAATGAAGCAAAATGTTTTATTCACCGTTTCTCCTGCCTCATTAAGTTAATGTTTTGAATAAACAAAGAATGTCCTCATTCACATACATCCATACTCTAGCTGTCATGTAGAATGTATAGAAGCCAGAGCCTTTTATCCATAGGCAAGCCCCGCAGACTAATCCCCAGTATACCTTGCCTGCTTTACATGCTTTGGTTCACCCCACTAACAGCTAAAACCCCCACACATACAGCATCATTCCAGTTCTTTCTATCCTATGTACACCTATCATCTTCCTGATGTTCAGGCCATGATACCCCAAAACCTCTTTCACTTGCTCAGTCTCTTATCCACAACCAGGCCCCACAGACCTTTCTATTGTTTCCTCCAGCCACTTCATATCCCATGGTACAGTCCACTGACTGCATGTTACCCACAGTTTTCCACATCACTCCAATGCACTCTATCACATGCATACCATTCAACCCCCTGTGTGTACAGGCACTGAGCACTCATCTTTTTCATTCCTTACTTACATCTCTAGTTTGGTCTTCCTCTCCTCCTTGTCCCATCCCCTTCAGACACATATATCCTGTTTGTTAACCTCTCAATCTCCCATCCATAAAAACATTAAATAAACATTCTGGCATTACACAACCCTGTCGCATCCACAATTAATTCAAACCATTCATTCATACCATTATTCATTTGTGAACATGAATTACTTCCATTCTATGAGCTACTTAATATTATTCAGTCTTCCATGCATATCACAAAGGAGTTAGAACTTCCGAATGACTCTTCCTCTTACCATAAACATTTTCTAAATTTAAAAAGGTATGCCTGCACAAGCAGGGATGAAATGCTATCATCAATGACACTGTTAGTGACATCTGCTTAGTGAGCCAGTTCTTCAGTGGTTGTCAATATGCACTCCTCTGACCCAGGTAGATGTCTTTTCTTTGCCTCACTTACATGTGGATTACTGGCATTCTACCCGCAAACGTACAATCTCTCCTTGTTATATATAACTGCTGACAACACAACTCACACAGCTCATTCTTCATAAATCTAGATTTTCATGATCAGCACTATGTGCTAGCCCTGCCTTTTGGCAAAATGGTAGGAGCAGGAGATAGAAGTAGTTGCTAGGAACATTTAAGTAGGAGCAGTTAGAAACACCATTAGACAGAAGCAGTCAGTGGGAACATTAGGTAGGAGCCTCAGCAAACACTGCACAACAGCTGCCCTCTGCCAGCGGCCTGTTAAAGATGAGGCACTAAAGGCTAAAAAGTGGCACTGGAGTTCACTAGTTATGAAGACTTTGCTGCCATGGCCACTCCTCTGAGGAAGTACCAATTGGAACGGGCATCAGAGATATAGACAGATAGATAGATGACACTGTGACTAATCCTACTTACATGTATGACCTATGATGTCAACCAGGCCACAAAAACAGGTTAAGTATATAGCTGAAATAACTAACTAGAATCAATACAATGCCTCTTTCATTAACTTAACCATCATAACAGATCTAATAACCTTTATTGTGCTAATGCTGAAAGATATATATCATTATATTACCTAAACACCAATGATAAAACACTGCCTTTATGAAAGTATGATGGAGATATACACATACATGCTTTCTCATAGTAGTAATGTTACAATTGGGTAGTTGGATTCAGATTAACAAAACAGGCATAATAATGGACTTTTATGAGTATTACCTTCATTTTTCTTGAGAGATGCTGCATGCTCTTTGAGAAGAGACACACAGTTGTCTACCTCCTCTACCCCAGTGAGAAACACTAACACATCACCAGGCCCCTCTTTACGATGTATCTTCATCACTGTTTCAACACTGCATTTTACATAGTCAGCTGTTGTTTCTGTTCAAGGTAAAAGGCATCAATTACAAATTAAAACCTATCCAAATACTAACAACCTACTGGAATTTACTTGTAAACCATGCTATTCCTTGTAATCTAAACAGGATATATGAAAAATCATCTTAACAAAGACTACAAACATCTAAAACCCTTTGAAAGTGGAGAACTCAACAGCAAGTGAAACTCATTTACACTATAAGAAACAATAAAGGTAGTAAGAATGAGAGTAGCCTAAACAAATGAGGTGCACAGAACACTTTTTCTATGTTAGCTGAGACAGCATGGAAAACACTGCCCTAATCAAGGCCATCTCATTAATGCTATATATTTCAATTTCTAAAGGATGGTACTGAAGAAGGAGTCAGTAAGGGTATGCTCATTCTCCTCAAAGGCTTAGGCTAAGGTGTCTGAATGTAACCAAGATGAGAAGAAAGGAGAAATAGGTGGTATGTTTGAGGAAAGAAACCTGGATGTTCAGGCTATGAGTGAAACAAAGCTCTCAAGAATACAGCAAAAGAATGGTTTGGAAATGTCGTAGGAGTCAAGTCAGGTGTTGAAATGAGGGAAAGAGCTAAAGAAGGAATAGCACAAATGACGATGCAGTTGTGGGAATGTGTGAAAAAGTGTTAGGAAGTGAGCTCCAAACTGATGTAGGAAAAATGGAAGTGGATCGT
The DNA here is from genome assembly GCA_038088735.1 of Panulirus argus. Classification (NCBI taxonomy): domain Eukaryota; kingdom Metazoa; phylum Arthropoda; class Malacostraca; order Decapoda; family Palinuridae; genus Panulirus; species Panulirus argus. Next base: position 13,484 of record JAYMFT010184726.1, read on the forward strand.
GAGGGATGGGTGATTATTTGTGCTTATGCACCTGACCATGAGAAAAAAGATTACGAGGTAAGTGTTTTGGGAGCATTTGAGTGAGTGTGTCAATAGTTTTGATGCTTTTGATGTAAAAGACTTATCCTTAGTGATGGGTGACTTAATTACCCCCCCTTGCCTTTAGACAAGGGCACCATACATACATACTGTCAATCCTCACGCACTCACCATGATCCATATATACATTGCAAATCCTAACCAACCAATCAATCCTCTCAGCACGTTTACATCCAAAAGTCTCTTTTACACACCTATTAATTAATACGTAACCTAATAATGCCCAATGACCATCTTTCCTACTCACATACATATACTTGCAACTAACTCTTTCTAAACCAAGCATTCCCAATAACCAGTCTTCTTTCAGCACACAAATCCACGAGCTCTTCACCATTTCCATTCACCACACTGAATACCCCATGTGCACCAATTATACCCTCAACTGCCACATCACTCACCTTCGCATTTAAATCATCCATCAACAATACCCGGTCTCATGCACCAAAACTGCTGACACACTCACTCAGCTGCTTCCATCACATTTGCCTCTCAAGATGTTTCTTCTCATGACCAGGTGCATACGCACCAATAATCCTCCATCTATCACCATTCACTTTCAGTTTGACCCACATCAATCAGGAATTTACTTCCTTACACTCTATCACACACTCCCACAACTGCTTCAGTAGTGCTACTCACCAAAACTGCTGACACACTCACTCAGCTGCTCCCAAAACACTTGCCTCTCAAGATCTTTCTTCTCATGACCAGGTGTATATATATATATATATATATATATATACACATATGTATTTTTTTTTTTTCTCAAGATTACAGTCACAGATAAAAGTCCACATCAAAGCCTGGCCTTAATTGAAATATAGAGAGAATTATGAAAAGGAAAAATGAAAGACAAGGGAAAGTATTTGCAAATGTTGGAGGAAGTGAAAAACCTATATTTTGAAATATGCCATGTCATAGTTATTGGGAAAGACATGAGAAGGTAGAGACTTCCAAAGCTTTGATATGTAGGGAAAGAAGCAGTTATCAAAATGGCCCACCCTCGTGTTGCTGATGGCCACACAATAATCATGTGATGCAGCAGCTTGCCGAGTGTTACATGGTCTTGCTAATGGTGTGGGAACACAAGCAGCCAGCTCTTGGGAGCAAACACCAGAGTAATACCTATAGAAAAGGGAAAGTGAACCAACATTGTGGCTTAGGGCAAGGGGGGTCAAATTTGGAAGTTATCCTGGGACTGCTTTTGAGTCAACTCTGTCAAGTAAGGATGCAGAGTTAGAACCACCCCACATGTGAGAGCATTACTCCATACAAGGACAAATCAGTCTTCTGTATAAATGGAGCAACTGTTCAGAAAAGAAGTTTTGACACCTAAACAGGACACTCAGTTTCTTACAGGCAGACTTAGCTATTCCTGTGATTTGGGGTTTCCAAGAAAGAATGGATGTTACAGTAATACCAAGTATGTTCATTGAGTCAAGAGGTGGAATTATAGAACCATCAAAGGAGAGATGAGCGTTGTGAGATTTTGATAGAGAGATGGGTAGAAACTGAGTCTTGGAGGCATTAAACTTAACAAGATTTTGTGTACCCCACTGAGGTATGCTGTCCAAATTTGAGTTTATTAAGGAAGCTGTATCAAGACATGATGCAGATTGAGTGAAAGAAGAGGGAGCAGAATTGAAGGATGTGGATTAATGCAGTGTTGTATTGTCAGCATATGAATGCATTGGATTATTTGTGAAGGAGAGGAAATTGTTGAAAAAAAGGAGAAAAAGTTTAGGGGGCAGGGGAGAACCTTGTAGTTAAGAACTAAATCTCATGGCATTTAGGTTTCTCAACTAATTGTGTTGGGACACTATCACGCAAATGTAGGTAGAACCCACCTCGTGTTACTGGTAAGAGACTCTCCTAACTTAGATACTGTTATGTTGAGTTCTCCTATTATGATCCAATCTTGTTCATAATAGATTTCTGCCAATTGATCATAAACTCTTTTGCCTACCTCTGTTGTCTGTGCAGGGAGTCTATAAACTAAACTTGCTGTTATTTCCTTTTGTTGGTATATCTTTAACTTCAAAAAAGAATGGAGTAGATGTTTTCAACTGCTGCAACATTTTTTAGTGTAAGTGTAGGACTAAGGTTAGATTTATTTAAGAGCAAGGTACCTCTGCCTTCTTGATTTTTCATATCACTGTTACACAGAATGACTCTGGAATCGCATTTTCGGCAAGGAGATCTTCATTCCAATATCTAACCACGAATGGAAATGCCAATCGTATCTTAATTTTCTTCCAAAGCAGTTGTTTCCAACTCCAAAAATTTTTTACTAATGCTCCATGCATTAACATGAAATATATATGACTGAAGCTTTTTATCATTTGTTTGTGTGTATGCAACAGTGGGAATAGTGCTCTGAGCATTGTGTTGAATAAAGTGATTTTCTTCTGTGACGTCTGAGCACCTTTGAAATCAGTTCCTTAGGTCTGGATATTGGTATGTGCATATACAACTTGGTTAGGATGTGCTATTGTGTGTGTAGCATTAGCAAATAAAGCTCTACAGTGACCCCAAATTAGTTGTCTCATCCCAGTCCCCACCTCTTCCCCCTGCCTCCTACCAACCCCAGACTATTTGAAATTTAGCTTCTACCAAGGAACTTTCCACTACCTGCCCTCTTTTATTCTCCTCTTTCTGGATGTGCTGAACTTGTTGCTTAAACTCCTGGTCACACCTAAATGCCAGCTATATTCCTTAACGTTCCTGTCTTCTAAATAAAGTGAACCCTTGATTTAATGGATCCCGATATAATGGACCTCAGATTTAATGGACTGGGCAAATGATTATACATTAATTAATAATAATTGAAAAGATTGAAAAATTTCAAAAACCTCAAATGCTGCAGGATATGCATTTCATATTGCACTTGTTTTTGGTATCATTTGGTATACTTGCCTTGTTTCAGTCTCAATCTGCCTCAAGCTATCGTGTGGTCAGGTTGTACGTAGAGAATTGTGACTTTATTTATTAAATAATTTTGCAGTCCTTACAATTCAAAATGGCATCAAGTGACAGAGGAGTTAAAAGAATGAGTGTGAACTGTATATTGTATTACTGTATGTTGTATATTGTATCAAAAAATGGTTACATTCAATTTAATGGACTTTTGGCATTAACTGAAACCCTCTTCCCCCTATTAGTCCATTAAATCAAGGGATTACTGTACTTAACTAATTTACAATTATTGAGAAAAGAGCCTAATATTCTTTTCTAACTCTTTCAAGATGGGCTTTCCCTGTTCCATTCAAATGATGACCATTCCTGGCATACAAGCTCCTGTTATGAATATCATGGTCTCAGTAATCTATTTGAAATACTCTGTCCTTCCCTTTACTGAGAGCCTCAACCCTACTGTAAATTCCCAGCATTCTTCTAAGGGTACAGGAGCTGACGTCAGACCTAGGGAGCAATCCCAATACAAGTAATCTCCTACGGCTTTCCTGAAACTTAAATATGAGATCCCAATATTTTGCGAAAATTTCTTCCAACCTGCCACTAACTGTATTGCTAGCAACAACCTTGACTACAAATTTGGTCTCCTCGAAAGTGTTTAGGACTGTGTCATCAAACTTTTTCTGAATATCCTCCAGTTTACAACCAGGGAATCACAAATTTTTCCTTCCTTTTCCCTTAACACAGAACTCCTGGTCCTGTTCCTTAGCAAGGGTGTCCCCAACCAGAATGGTACTAAGATCATCCAGTACTTTGTCTTGCAGGATGCTAAATCAATTTTGAGTTGGAGTCTCCATAGCATTAGCATGAGCATTAAACATTCTGTGGAAAGAGCCTGCACTCTTATATAATTCCAGAAGTACTGAAACTGACCATCATAGTTCTGTTCCTTAGAGGAGGAATTAATTCAATCTGAAAAGATTTTGGACCAAAAGCTCTGATATTACACATCTTTTAAATCATTTGAGAAAATCCAAAGTTGTAAGCTGACTGTATTCTAGGAGCCAAAAAAATCAGGGTAAAGCAGAGTAATGGGTTTAGATTGGGAAGAACATGCTTCTTTCAGTTGCTTTATCATCATCATGAGACTGTAGAGGCACTGGAAATGTATACAAACTTGCACAAACTTTGCAAGAGCCACCTGATTAACGTGAGTATGATGACATGTCTAAAAAGATGTGCCGCATGGGAATAAATGAAAAAGTAGGATGATTGATATACAGCCTCTTGCCTAACAGATCACAACACATTGTAGTAATCAGGATATTAATGCCACCTTTGTAAAAAACTCAGTTCCATATGAAACTGTATTTGCACCTTTACTGTTTCTCATTCACATATCTGACATAAATGCAAGTACAAGCCACACACTATCATCCTTATGGATATGATACAATAAGAAATATGAAAATCCTATCTTTAGAAGACACTAAGAAGTTAGAGAGAGACATGAACCAGGTCTTCCATTGGACTACTGAGATTAACACATTTTTCTGGGTGAAAATTTCCAACTACTCTGTTATGGTGGAAATGAAGAAATAAAGAGCAGTATAGATTACTGGAAAGATATAGGTACATTCATTTTGTGAAAGAGCAGTGCAAAGATCTTGGAAGGCATTTATTGCAACAAAGCAATAGTTGCATTTACCAAAAAGAGGGAAGGCTAGACATAATGTTTTCTTGGGTATGGAGATAAAGCCAGTGATGACACTCTTCAAGGAACTGATACTCTTTCTAATAAAATATGACTGTGTACTAAAATCACTTTTCCAGATGAGTGAAATTGCAGGGTATGAAATGTGCTCGTAGATGTTTTAGAGCCTTCACTGACATCCCAAAAGATGTTCAACTGGATTTTAATGTACTTTCTAGGCAAGAGATATACAACAGGTGATGATGCTCTTAAAGCACTAATTCCCTCTTGAAAAGAATATTACTGTGTACTAACATCACCTGATAACGAAGGCATAACTGTAATTAGGAAAGAGTGCAAAGGTCTTTTACAGCCTGCATTGACACTCTCAAAGATCTGAGCTCTTCAGATATCTAAAAATTAGTAGGCTGTACTCTTTGGAATGCAGATAGGAGAGATATAGCATGTTTACACTTTGATAGCATGGAAGAATGTATAATGTTGTCACTGAACCCAGAAGATGTTCTAAGTCAGTAAGATTAAACTTCAAATATTCATGGTCTGAAATTGAGTAATATATAGCCTTCTTCTCTCACTTTGCTCCTTCATATCTAGCTTCCTCTCCGGTCAATCTGTCCTTGTGGTTGTTGATGGATCCGCCTCCTCTCCTTTCTTCTTCAACAGTGATATCCCTCAAGGTTCTGTCCTATCCCATACACTTTTTCTCCATTTTATCTATGATTTACTCTCTTCCTCAAATAACCAGGTGCACTCATATGCTGACAACTCAGCACTGCATTCATCCACATCCTTCATTTCTGCTCCTTATTCTCTCACTCAATCTGCATCATTTCTTGATACAACTTCCTCAATAAACTTGACTTGGACAGGATATCTCAGTGGGGTAGATGAACTCTAGTTAAGTGTAATGCCTCCAAGACTCAGTTTCTACCCATCTCTCTGTTGAAAACTCCTGACACCTCTCGTCTATCTTATGACGGTTCTGTAATTCTACCTTGTGACTCAATGAACATACTTGATATTATTGTAACATCCACTCTTTCTTGGAAACCCCACCTTACTGAAATAGCTGTCTTCCTCTAAGAAACTGGGAGTCCTATTCAGATGTCAAAATTTCTTTTCTTTAGAACAATTGCTTCATTTATACAAAGGATTGCTTTGTCTGTGTATGGAATACTGCTCTCGCATCTGGGGTGGTTCTATCTGCATCCTTACTTGAAAGAGATGAGCCGAAAGCAGTCTGACATATGCACTTTCCCAGGCTAATTTCAAAACTTAACCTGCTTGCTGTATGCTGCAATGTTGGCTCACTTTCCCTCTTCTGTAGGTATTACTTTGGTTTTTGCTCCCAAGAACTGACTGCTTGTGTGCCCCTACCACTAACTAGATCATGTGATACTCATCAAGCTGCTGCATCACATGATTACTGTGTAGCCATTGGCTACTCAAGGGTGGGCCATTTTGAAGACTGTTTCTTACCCTACACCTTGAAGCTTTGGAACTCTCAACCTTTTCATGGCTTTCCCAATAACTATGACCTGGCATATTTTAAAAGACAGGCTTATCACTTCCTCCAAAATTCGTAAATACTTTCCCTTGTCATTTCTTTTTACCTTTCATAATCCTCCCTATATTTCAATTAAGGCCCAGCCCTGATGTGTACTTTTGTCTGTGACTGGAGCCTCCAGCACAAAAAAGGAAATAGAAACTGTAGACTGTTCAATAGAGAAATGTATAAAGAGCTTGGAAGGGTATCTGTAAAGTAAAGCAGACCAGTCTGGGATGAGGTGGTTATGTCAGTGAGTGGGAGGCATTGTGAACCAGCACTTCAGTGGTTCTCAAGTTGCACTCCTCTGACCCAGGTAGCTGTCTTTTCTTTCTGCCTCATCCTCACATGGAATGCTGGCATTTTGTTCCACAAGCATGCAATCCTTCCTTGTCACACATAACACTTAAGTCACACAGCTCATTCTTCATAACTATAGATTTTCTTGTGGTGAGTGCCAACACTAGCCCTGCCTTTTGGCAAGATGGTAGGAATAATAGATGCAAGTTGTAGGTAGGAACATTAAGCAGGAGCATTAGGTTTTAAACATTAGGTACAATTAATAAGTAGGAACTTTAGACAGGTGTATTAGATAGAACTTATAGGTTGGAACATTAGGCAGGAACAGTAAGTCATTAGGTAGACACTATTGGTAGGAACACTAGATAGGAACCTTTGGAAACACTACACTAGAGTTGTCCTCTACCGGTGGCCTGTTAAGGATGAGGCACTAAAAGCCAGGAAGCAGCACTGGAATTCACCACTTAAGGAGACTAAGACTTTTGCCTTAGCCACCCTCTTGAGGAAGTTCTCAGAGGGAACGGGCATCAGAGATATAGATAGATAGATAGATTGGCTTTGGTTCCCAACGGCCAAGTTTAGGAATTTAGCGTAAGGTGTAACCTACTATCATTTCTAAGAAGACTTATTTCCGTCCTTTTTTTTACAATGATTATTAGTGCAATTCCTTTATCCTTATGCAGTGGAACATCCAATCATCATACATGTGACCCTTTATCAGAACTTAATATATTCATTGATTTAGAAATATTGAATTAGAAACATTTAGTCTGATAAGATGAAATTTTTTTATGTGGAACTGTTACTGATTTGAATATATAAGTGTGGATAAAGAAAGGGTTTCTATAGAGTGATACAGGAATTAAAAGAGATTTAGAAATGTACTGAAGTAAGGTGAGATTGTAAATTAGAATTACCATGCATGTAAGGACTTTTTTATTTATGTTCGAATGTTGCAAGAGGAAAAAATGCCTTCTAGAACTGAAAGCAAAAATGTTTATGGTTAGTTTTGAGTGTAGTTCTATTGATTTCACTTATATATTATCATAGGTTTGTGGTCAACAGTACTGTTTTGATTTTGTGATCTTGTACAAATTAAACATATGTTAATTTTTGATTTCCTGCTGCCATGATTACTACTGCTCTTCTGTGGTTCACAGATAATGGACAAGATACTTGGGGTAACTACTGGCTTTATTAATTCTATGGAAGTATTGTAATGCATAAAATTATTATTTATAAGTGCTTAAGAATTATTAGGTAAGCATCTTGAAAAGCTTAAGAATAAAGTTCTCCTTTCCTGGTCTTGGTTCCTGCTTACAAAGCTGAGGAGAACTCAGATTATTTTTAAAGTTTCTTTGGGTTTGTTATATGTAATATTGTGTATGTGTTAGATGACTAATCCATCACCAAATATTGCTTTAGTGAATTTTGTTTTATTTACTACAGCAACATGAATATAAAACTTCCCTTTTCTTGGTTAAGGTAGTAATGAAAGGGGAAGTACAGGAGAAACAGATTGGGTGAATGAATAAATGAAAGAGTGAGTTAGTGAATGTGTGAATGTATTTCAAAGTCAGTCAGGGAGTGGAAGAGGATGGAGTAGGGATAGTATGAAGAAAAGGAGGAAAACAGTGGTTTAGTGTGTTGAAAATGGGCAAAATAGAGATACAGAAAAGGGAAGATAGAAAGAAAAAGAGTGTGTGTGCATATAATTACCTACCTATGAGTGCTCACAAGATTTTGAGATTTTGTAGTCAGACAGGGACTGCGTTTAGTACTCACCATTTGCTCTTTCATAATAATTTTGTTCTTTTCAGTCACACACACTGCACAGCTGTGTGTCTTGGGTTTGTATGCAACATTTTTCTGCTGATTGTCCTGTCTTATGTCATTCACTCCTTGTATATTTCATATTTCATAAGGCAAAACAATGAAGTACCTCTCCAATTATCTTGCTGGGCACTTAGAAATTCATTTTTGGTACATTTTTGATGTACTCCTTCAAATTTTATTTTTCTCATTTTTTAATTTTAGAATGTTTTCTTTAATGCCATCCATTTTCTTACCATGCATAAATTGTCACATATCCCCTACTCCTTATTCTGCTCATTCTGCTCAGACTATATAGTTAAAATTCTATCTGTTGTATAAGTTTATGATTCCCATTCCTCAGATTTTTCATGTAAGGTGTTTTTGAATTCTTTTCTACTTATTGATTTCAGTGTGCTCATTTGATGGCCATCCACCAAATAGCATCAGGATTTCCTTCATATACAGGTAGTTGTCGACTTACAACCTATGCAACTTACGACTGACCGCATTTATGACCACTTCCGTACGACAGTTTCGGGCCAGCTCCTGGTGCTGCTAGGAGGCTGGGAGGCTAAGTGCTGGGGACGCTCACATCATTCCTGTGCCCCACACAAAGCTTCCAGCACAACACTACTAAGACAGTGGTGATGCAATGGTTATAACAATAATGAAAAAGGAAATGTTCATAAAATATGACATAAAATTGATTATGATATCATTAAACTGTATAATATACCTAAAGTAATTATAACATAGGTTGACTTATGACCAGATCGACTTACGACTGGTCTCTCGGAACCGATTGCAGTTGTAAGTCAACGACTACTTGTATATTCATTGAGCACTTTCATCATCAGTTTTCTGTCTCATCATAAAAGTTGTCATTATCTCACTGCTCATTACATGACCTGAAAATAGTCTTTTTTTCAGTTGCAATTTCAAATTCCGTCTAATAATTTGTGATGACTCCCTGATCCTTAGCATTTTCTTTTTGGTTTGGTAAGCCCTGTGAGCTGTGATAGGTGTCTCAAATCTCCAGGGGTTAGAAACCTCTTAACCAGTTCTTGTACTGGTGAGAAATATGCCTCTTAACAGTTTGGCTCATCCCAGGCCTGCCCTCTGACAAATCAACAGCCTCCACTCAGTGATGACATCCTTTTCCCTAGGTCACGGGTTGAGATGCATCTCATTATCCCATGGAACACCAAGAGGATACCACATGAGCTGCCAGCTTCTTATTTGAATTATAAAGGTTGGGTAGAGTTCATAAACAGTACTGACAACATATGCATGTTTGGTTTGCTTGCAAGATACTTGCACACAAGGTTTTCTGTATGGTTAGTTACTGAATACTTAGCCTTTCAACTCTTAATTATCATTTGTTGGTCTCTTTAATGTTTGCGTAGTTCTTATGTGTTTGAATTATTCCAGTCTCCCTTTTACACAGACTTCTCATTTTGTATGGTTGTGTATTTTTCCTTTGGAGGCTTTTAGTGTATGGGCCCTTTACCTGGATAATATGCAGAGGTAGGGACTATAATGGTGTTATCCTAAAGCAACAGTACTGATTCTCACCCTAGTGTTATGCTATCTTAGGTTGAACATCAGTCAATCAAGCCTCCACTCTTGACTGGCATTTTGGTAGGCAAGAGGCTCCCTTAGCTTGACCCTGGGGGTAAGGGAGTTTTTCTTTGTCATATAAACTACTTTTTTCACAGGTTTAATAGTGTTGGGAGCAACTTGTGGACCAAGCTCAACCCCCCTAAGCCATGGTAGATGGGTTAGATCACCTGGCCCACTGATCTGGCTGTCCCACACCTTAACCATTGTTTTGCCAAGTTTGTAACGAAATTTTGTGAATTTACCTATGTGCGCTTTGTATCTGTCTTTATCTATGATGCCCATTCCCTCCAGGAACTCCCATCAAGGGAATTGCCATGACAAAAGACCACTTATCCCTATCCTTACATGTATCCCTCACATACACCATCCCATGCATAATTCACCCATTTTTCTCCCTCCAATACTCATGCAGTTTCTCCATGATCTATCAGCAATCATGAAAATAGATAGACCCGAGAGGAGGAACAAAGTGAGGAGAGAAAGCCAAAAGATGGGAGCTTAGCTATGAGACCTTGATGCCACACACGCTGTCAGAAGCTTTGGTTATGTCAAGGGCAGCTACATAGGATTCCCCAAAATCTTTAAGGGATGAAGACCAGACATTAGTAAGATACGAAAGAATATCACCAGTGGATCTCGCCTTATGTAAGGGATACTAGTGATCAGAGAGAAGACTGTGAGACTCAAGATGTCTAAGGATATGGGAGCTGAGGAGGGATTCAAAGACTTTGGGAATGGTAGATGTCAAAGCAGCAGGTCGATAGTTAGAGGGGTAAGAACATTCATCCTCCTTAGGGATGGGATATACCAACTAATGCTTCCAAGAAGAAGAAAAAGTTTTGTTCTTTAAACAAACAGAAGAAACAAGCAAGCATAGGTGCAAGTTCAGAAGCGTAATCTTTTCATATAAGGGATGGATGCCATCAGGACCAAAAGTCATGCTTGTGTCCAGAGAGAGAAGCACTTATCAGACTGTTCGGAAAGAGGTTATGATGAGGGGCATAGGAATAGTAAGAGGAGCATCAGGGGGTGAAGGAATATTAGAGTCATCCAAGGTAGAGTTAGAGGAGAATTGGGAACTAAAGAGAGTTGCTGTGTATATGGGAACTGAAAAGTGAAAGAAAGGTAAAGAGACAGAAGTTGTTGGTGATACCTTTAGCTAAAGACCAGAAAGACCTATCTGTGGATGAAGAGGAGAGGTTATCTCACTTTAAATAAAGGAATGTTTACCTGGTGGATAATGTACTTGCAGTAATTATGGACAGTGATAAATGCAGAATTGGAGTCAGAGGAAGGAGAGTTTTTCTAAGGCCAGTATGCCTGATTTGTTGCCTGAGTGATCTCAGAACAGGAATGGTTGAACCATGGATTGGAAGAAGGGGTATTCTTGGAGGAAGAGGGAATAAATGCTTACATTCCCACAAGAATAACCTCTGCTATTCATTTAGCAGACACAGAAGTGTCACCACATAAGAGACAGTAACATGCCCACTCTATTATGACAGCTGACCATGGCTGAACTTTTGAGGAAACAAAATCTTTTTTGATTACACAATAACTTTCTCTTATTTTTTCTTAGTTTCTATGGCTTGGTAATTGTTTTATTTAATATTTAATTACATTTTTCAGTAAATTATGTGGACCATAATTGTAAAGTGAACATGAATGTACATGTATGTACTTAAAATAATGAATCGGTATGATAGCTGTGTGTCCATGATGTCACAATGACTGTCCATTGCTAAACTCATCATGAGTAAGCAATCTCTTCTTCCGTCAGACAATAACATTCTTTTTCTTAAATTCCTCATCTTAGTAATTTTGTTATATATTATTCTATTATATTTTGCAGTAAATTACATGGACTGTTATGGTCATGTGAAAATAAATATACATTTACATACAAAAACAAGTCACTATGTCAGATTCATGCCCATGCTGTTACTGTAGCCAGCCATGGCTGAATTCATGAGGGAGCGACATCTTCAATTGTACAATAATGTTCTCTTTTTTTTGCTTAGTTTCTTAGTCTTAATAGTTGGCTTGTATATTGCTTTACTACATGTTACTGAAATTACATGTAAAATGACCCTAAAGTGTACATATATTATGTGTAAACATGTATACAGATGTGAGTTACTAGGCAGAATATAAAGTACCCAAACTTGTGCTACAGTTTTCCAAATCATAGAAATATTGTCAAATTTGGTCAAATTAAGTATTTCGCTGAACCATGGGAGTTTCAGAACTATTGCTGGATGAAGGACATTCCACCAAACATATATGAAAGAGCATGTGGAGGCTCAGATTGGGGTGTCTGAATGTGTGTGAATGTAACCAAGATAAGAAGAAAGGAGAGATAGGTAGTATGTTTGAGGAAAGAAACCTGGATGTTCTGGCTCTGAGTG
>JAYMFT010184727.1:0-11985 GCA_038088735.1 Panulirus argus
GATCTATATGCACGTCTATCACATATACATATCAACTCATACATAAATACATACATATGCATACACATGCATATACATATATACACTTGTACATATTGATACTTGCACGCCTTCATCCATTCCCTGCGCCACCACGCCCTACAGGACACAGGATCGCCACCCTCTGCGTCAGCGGGGTAGCGCCCGGATACAGACGAAAAAAGGCCACACCAGCTCACATTCAGTCTCCATTTGTCATGTGCAATGTACCAAAACCACACCTCCCTATCCATATCCAGGCCCCACAGACACCTCCATGGTTTACGTAATTTCAGCGTACTAATAAAATGTACTTTGCGTAGCGAGTGTAAACAATTTTAGAATTTGTACTTTGTTTATTCTTGGTTTTGATTATTATCAATAAGTTCTCGGTATTCCCATGAAGTAAATATATTTTCAGCTAACTATTTCACTAATAACCTTTTTACCAAGGTCAGCTTGGTGCCATAACTAGCTTTATTATTTATGTTGCATTCCAGCACCCAAATCGATCGATCGCACCACTACTGCCGCATTGTGCCTACAAAGATGCACCCACAGTGTATACTGGCCCGACTGAACACAGACAGACGTTAGGAAAGGTCGGATGTGATCAGTCTGATGGTGGGGAGTCACTCTTCACTCCTCAGGGCTGCGGGGCACTATCGATATCACCACATAAAATCACGTCATTAATTATACTTCGTTTTAACGAAAGCGGTGTCTACAGATGAACGGAACTATTAGTTCAAGTCAGTATATGATGGCATGAACGAATTTAAAGCAACGTTTTGGAGCGTTCTCTACCGGAGAGTCTTCAAAAGAAATAATTTCAGTCTTGGTGGTGGTGTTGCAATGGCTGATGTCGGTGAAATACTGGTTGCCAAGTTACCGCCACAACAACATTACACAACCCACTTACCACCATCACTTGCGTACTCCCAATCCTTCTCTGTCTGTCGTATGTTCAGCATCTTTACGCCTCTTGTTACTTGCTACAACTGCATTTTATAATAGGTGGTCGAATCATTTACCACGTAGTAAGAACAAACTAAACCTAGTTTTTAATACTATGCATACTAATTCTTGGACACGCACGTGTTAAAAATACATCTAAAGAGAATATACTATTTTCATGTTGAAGGCTCCAGTCACGGACAAAAGTCCACATCAAGCCCGGGCCCTAACTGAAATACAGAGAGAATTGAGAAACGAGAGAGAGAGAGAGAGAGAGAGAGAGAGAGAGAGAGAGAGAGAGAGAGAGAGACGGAATGTATTTACGATTTTTTGAGAAGTGAAAGACCTGTCTTTTGAAATAAGCCAGGTCATAGTTATTGGGAAAGACATGATAAGGTAGAGAGTTCCAAGGCTTCGACGTGTAAGGAAAGAAGCAGTTATCAAAACGGCACATCCTTGAGATTCCGATGGCCACACATGTTACGCAGCAGCTTGCCGAGTGCGTATTCTAGCTCTAGAGGTGGTGGGGGCACACAAGCAGCCAGTTCTCGGGAGCAAAAGCCAAAGTAATACCTATAAAAGAGAGAAAGTGAACCAACCCAGCTTAACGTATATCTTGAATAAGATAAAAGAAACGGTCTCCTTAATTGATGATCAGTTTGTACTGTTCAAATATCACTTGTATACTCAACTTTGTTATAACTACAGGTTCTCCACAGTACTTTTGCTACTGGCAAGTGGTGAGGAAAGGAAAAATGAGGGTAACAGGGAGTGGCAGAAAGCTTTGCTACTGGCCAGGATACTACGGATCAGGGAGAGGCATGGTACTATAGGACGGGAAGAGGCAGGGTACCACGGGTAGGGAGAGGCAGAGTATACGGGTCAGGGAGAGGCAGGGTACTACAATCGAGAGACGTTTTCACCTCTATAACATCCTCCACCTCCTATCCCTAACCCTTCCCCCTCCCTAGTTACTTCCAAACCTTCTACCCTCCACTATCATTCTTGCAATCCTCCACATTCCCTAGACGCTCCCAAACCAACCTTTTACCCTTTCTCACCACTCCTCCAATCCTTTCGGGCTACTTCCCTTCCTTCCCACGCACCCGCCCAGCCAGTCACCCTCCCCAGCCACTCCTTCAACCCTCCACCTTCTCCAAGCACTCCCCAGCTATTCTAGCATCTCCTATAAACGCTGTCCACAGAAACTGTTTCTGCAAGCGAACCGCATTCGTAATGGCTTCATTATGAAGTAGCTGTTGTTTCTAATATTTGACGTGGTAATCTGTGTTTCAGGTTCTCTCTGTTACTTTATAATCTTACGACATCTTATCCACTGGGCTCCTCCAGCTTCAAGGCTGCACTACAATCATAAGCAAGAAAGGATGGTTTTCTTTGAGGAGAGAAGTTCTATAACGAAACTGTTGTCACTTTCATCATCTGACAGATCATCAGCCTCCCCGAAATGAGTTCACTTGCGGTATAACGACAAACAGGCGGAATCCGATAACACCATGTTTTGCGTAATATTTTGTAGATGCTTATTTTCCAAAGTATAAGAGAAATCGCCTTGACGTCACATACACGAAGTACGTTGGCAAACTTTTTTTTTATGGGGGAGGTAAATTAGGCTTGGCATAACTGCGGGTGTGTTGGCAGGTGTGTGGAGACTGTGGGTGTGTGGCAGGTGTGTGTGAGTGTATGTGACAGGTGTGAGGAGACTGTGGATGCGTGTGGCACTGAGTACAGGGACAGTGGGCATGTGCGGTTGGGGTGTGACGAGTTTGGGCTACGTTGTATGGAAATGGGTGGATGTGGAAGGGGTGTGGGTACGTGGGGTGCGTGTGGCGGGGGGTTATGAGAGTGAGCAAGATATCTAAGGTCTGTGTATCGCCCTTAGGCACGTGCATCGCGGCTCTGTCGGACGCCCGTAAGAGGGACGGGCACATCCCCTACCGGGACTCCAAGTTGACCAAGCTGCTGGCCGACAGCCTGGCTGGCAACGGAGTCACTCTTATGGTCAGTAGTTTTGGAAGGTAATAGAAAACAGTATTGGAAATTGTAAACGATAAGCAGTATAATCTAACTGATAAAGCCTTTGATACTCATAAAAGTTAATACACTGTAATGTAACTAACGATTTGTTTCTCTTACATATCATATGTACGATTGTGCGATCACTGATCCTTGATCATTCAGATTGCGTGCGTGTCCCCGGCCAAGTCCAATATCAGTGAGACGCTCAACACACTCCGGTATGCCTCTAGAGCCAAGCGCATCCGCACCAAGCCCATCATTGTCATGGTCTGTACGCACTCAGACTAGAGACACTTGACTCCGTTATTCTGGCCATTAGTGTATATTGTATTGTCTTTTGTTTCTCATCTTTTGACGATGAATTTGTTACTGACTAGTTGATATTTGTATGTTACTGACTAGCTGGTATTTGTTACTGACTAGTTGATATTTGTGTATTACGGACTAGTTAACATTTGGTTACCGACTAGTTGATATTTGTGTTACTAATTGGTAAAATGTGTTACTGACTAGTTGATATTTGTGTTACTGACCAGTTGATAATTGTGTTACTGACTAGTTGATATTTTTGTATTAATGACTGGTTCATATCTGTGTTACTGACTAGTTGATATCTGTGTATTATTGACTAGCTGATGTTTGTTTGTTTCTCACTAGTTGATACATGTGTGTTGGTTTGTTTCTCACTAGTTGATACATGTGTGTTACAGACTTGATGATATTTGCGTGTTCCTGTCTAGTTGATATTTGTATTACTGACTAACTGTTTGTATGTTAATGACTGGCTGATATTTGTGAATAATTGATATTTGTTTGATAATGGCTAGTTGATCTTTTTGTAACTAACTAGCTGATATTTGTATGTTACTGAACAGCTGACATTTGCATGTTTTTTTTATGTTGAAGGCTCCAGTCATGGACAAAAGTCCACATAAAGGCTGACTAGCTGATATTTGTTTGTTACTGAATAGGTTATATTTGTGTCACTGACTAGTTGATATTTGTGTTCCTGTCTAGCTGATATTTGCATTACTGACTAGCTGATATTTGTTAGTACTAGGCAGTTGACATTTCTGTTAGTAATAGGCAGTTGATATTTGTATTACTGACTTTTGATATCTAGGCAGTTGATATTTGTATTACTGACTATTTGATATCTAGGCAGTTGATATTTGTATTACTGACTATTTGATATCTACGTGTTACTGACTCGTTGATATCTGTGTTACTAACTAGTTGATATTTGTGTTCTACTGACTAGTTGATATTTGTGTTATTGAATAGTAAATACTTGTGTTACTAACCAGATGCTATTTAAGTTCCTGATTAGTTAATGGCCTGCAAGATTTTATTGTTGTTTTTCTTCATGTAAATTCAGGTCATAATATTATGTGTAACAAGTTAGATATAGTGGAACAAGCATGCTGCCACAGTACACAAACACAAAGAATGTTCCATAAGACAAACCTTACAAACAGAGCTTTCAAGCCAGCAGTTACCTTGCTAACCTTTCTCCTATGGCTTCTGTAGGACCCCAAGGAGAAGGTGATCCTGAGCCTGCAACGAGAAGTTAGCCTTCTTCGGGAGGAGAATGCTCATCTCAAGATGCTTATTGACCTGGGTGAGACTGGTGAGTCCTTATAATTATGACCTGTGTCTTGTTACTAATATGTACACATGGGGAGGGGGTTTCATACTCATGAGGATCAGCTTGTTTTCTTTGTGGTCTCCTAGGTCTTCCCTCTCTGGTCTCCACGTCCTTCTTTCTGGTCTCCCTCACTGCATCTAAAGTTTATCATTATCATTATCATTTAAACTCAAGGTCCCCTTCTCTAGGGACTCCTGCACCTTGAAAGCTGTGCTACAATCAGTAGCAAGGAAATAATAGACTCTTTTGGAGAGAGTTCTTTTACAAAATATTTGATATTCTGGGGGAGTTCAGAAACATCTTACATTTTTACCACATATGGCTTTGAATTTCCAGTGGTAGCTGTATTTATTTTATCTTTGTTTAGATTGTTCCAATAGTACACAACTATGTTCCTGAGGAAATGCTTCCTAACCTCATTATGTGCTTTTTCTTCACAACTTGCAAATGTGCCATCTTGCTCTGAATGCTTACTAACCTCAAAGAAGTGTTTTGTATTTACATCGTCACAACTTTCTAAGAATTTATTTATAATCATACTCACTCCTACCTTTCTAGCTTCCAAAGTTGGCAGATTGAGGGCTTGTTGCCTAGTTAATTCTGGTATTACTATTCCATTCCACTGGATACTTTTCAGCAATTATCTGCAACTCCTAAAGAGTGGTAGTTAATGATGGTTGTAGTTATTTTGGTTGATGGTGGTGATGATTCTTACTGATATATGATACTGTGACAGCGTTCTAAATTGCAGTTATTACTGATGTAGTAAATTGTGGTTGTTGATGTAGGATACTTTTGATGGTCATTGTTGTGCAATATTAAGATGGTTGGTGATGCTTGGATATTGTAGTGGTAGTTGTTTCTTATTACTGTAGCAGGTTATGTTGGCATGATGTTGGTTATTGACTGAAGTGATGGAAAAAATTGTCAGTACCTCTCATGAGGTTTTAAACAAACTTTAGATTCTGAAATAAATTTGCAAAGAATGAAGGTACTGTTATAGGTTTTCAAATCAAATTAATTATTTCAAAAACTGCAAAATAACATTATAACTGGAATGAGACTATTATTTTCATTCTTGATTTCCCCATATAAACAGCATTCAGGATTTACATATAGCCAATAATTAGAACATGATTATTTACAAACTAAAGACACCAGAAGTCATGAGCAAGATGAATTACCAGTATAATGAACACTGTAGAACCAAAGATAAAGTAGTGAGGAAATGCATTTTAAGACAGCTTCGATGAGGAAGTTCACAACATATCCAACACTTGCATTGGTATAGGTTTTGCTTCATATTTGCACTCTCTCTGGATGTTGTGTCTCTTCAGAGCAGAAGGCTAGCCTAACCCTGAACCTGTGGATGGTAAACCAAGTGGTTTGTACTCAGAGAAAAAGACTTTAATCATTTTCATTTATGCTGAATCTGTAGGCAAATGTATCAACTACCGGCTAGTTTCTTGGTGACAACTTGATGTTTTTCATTTAGCACTGTAATGTATAGCTTCTAGCACCAGAGAGTTATTCCGGTGAGTATGTCTGTGTACATAAACGGTTTGTCCATCAGTATAAGTCCAGGACTGTCAAAACTTTCCTTCATAAAGAATTTCAGGTTTGATGGAAACATATGATACATGCCATAGATTTATTTGAGTAAATATAAGTTTTACTTTCCCAGCAGACACCCCTCAAAGCGTTCAGCAAATTGTGAATGGACCATTAGCAGCAATAGCCAATGGTGTGGAAGTACCACATCAAGTGACAGATACCGGTGGGAATGCAGGTACAGTATGTTGCTGTAACTAGCTATATAACAGCGCTCATCCGAAACAAGCCACTTAACCCTTCATCGGGCAGGTATCACACAAAGGATACTCAATTCAAGCTTTCAAATGGTGAGGTTAAGGGTCTTGCCTGCTGAAGGGTTCGTTGTGGACTTTCCTCAGGCTAGCATGCAATAACATGTACACACATACCATTCAGTTCTAGGTTACATAGTTTTTAGTTCTGGATTATGTATTTGGGTAAAATTTCCAAAAGATTTAGAAATCATTGTATATGACATAGGTGAAAATTCAAAATTCTAAAATATGCATCATTAAGTTAAAAAATAAATTACTGACTTAACATAAAAGCCACTAATAGAGTAGCTGAAATGCATGGGAATTGGACGGTTTTGATTATATTAGAAAAACTGCTGCATCTGACTAACTGACAGTGTCCAATGTGTAGAATTTTGTTAGGAATAGATTTAGAAGGATAGATTTGGTATGATACCCATGTTGTACTGGTACACCATAAGTGTAGGCATTACCTCCCCTACACCTTTGGCTCTGTCTGCCCCTGCTTACAGACCCATTTGGCCCCCTACCTGTAATTTTTATTTGGCCTTCCCTATCTGTGAGCCTTATTGGTCCACCCCACTTGCAAGTTTCAATGAAAGTCTTCTTATAGGTTTTATTTGCACCCCTTTTCCCCTAATGTTTAAACTTTATCAGTACACCCATCTCTGGCCTTTATTGGTATTTCCACCTGTGGGCTTTATCAACATTCCCTGTGGGCTGTATTGCTCTCCAGCTAATAGCATTATTACTCCTCTCCCTCTCCCTTCCCCATATATCAGTGAGTTTGCCTTCTTATTCACTCCCCTACACGTGGATCTTCTTAACCCATCCTGTGATCTTTGCCAGCAGGACCACAGCTGATGTCCCGCCAGGGATCATTTGTCATAGACAATGAGAAGTTAGAAAATCTAGACAATCGTGACCTGGTAAAACTTGTCCAGCGATACATGGCAGAGTATGATAATGTCAGGAAGGAGAACAAGGACCTGCAGGTAAGTTGTTTTGGCTTTTGGGTGCACAGGCAAGTAGGTAGCCATTAAGTAGATTTGTAGATGGAGGGGGAAATGCTAGCAAAAGCATCACTAGCAAGATACCTGGATAGGACAGACGTTCATGAAGTCTTTAAAGCTGTATAGATTTAAAAGCAGCTATCATATATGTATCATTTTTTTGTTATTTCATTTATGAGAAATGGTTTTCAAATTGTTCTCCTGACAGTGACAACTGTATTAGTAGTAGTTTTAAAACTGTTCTCAGGTAAGAAGTGATAACTATGGGAGCAGTTTTAAAACTGTTTTACAGGAAGTGACAACATTATGAGAAGTTTTAAAGTTGTTCTGCAAATGTCGACAATTGTACGAGTAAAGGTTTCAAAATTATTCTCCTGCAGAAAGTGACAACTGCATTGGTGCGAGACCAGGAGCTTGTGTGTAAAGAAAATGAGCGACTTCTTAGGAAACTGGAAGATGTCAACAGGTACTTATAATCTCATCTTTATGGCTTTTAGTGAAAATTCAAGTTCCAGCTTACTTGATACATTTTTCAGTCCTGCCTGATTATGCAGCCAAAAGATAGAGAAAAAAAAAGAAGAAACCATTCTTAGACATGCATAACTTAAGTGTAGCAATTCAGGTTTGGGAGCTCAGTTGATGAAACTGCTCTAGCTAACTGTATAATGATATATTTTCCACCAAGAGAGAGTGCATTTTCTACTGTATGGTTGTTTTGTTTTGGAATTTCTTTGATCTTTGCCTTTGGTTGAGAAATGGTTTTCAGTTTACTTCTACAAAGACGAAGAGCTAATCTAATACCCTCAGCATCCATGTTAGTGTCTGCATATGGATCCATATCTTTATTATATTTTACGTCTGCAATCTGTTTTCGGCCACTGTTTGATATACAGTCTTATATAACTTCAAATACAGATGCATACTGATAAGCACTTCAGCATTTCATGTAAAGTAGGCCACCCTGACCTCAACTTCACACCTTAGGGATGAATTCTGTAATCGACGATTACCAACAGACAGAGCCATATAGGCAGCTGAGACCTAATGACCATATAGCAATCCTTCATGGTCTACTATGTTGTGGCAAAGTGCCAATGATCTGCCAACGAGACAGCAGCCTCACTTCTGCTAGCTCTGTTGCAATACAAACGAAGTAGCAAGTGGGGATTCGAAACGTTACTTTAGCTTCAGGACATAAAAGATGTTAGACCTGTATGTTCACTTTGATTCTATGTCACCATACAGTTTGTTTGTTTATTTTCTTATAGTCGAACTCCATGACATATAATGTGCACATGCTTATGTAGACTAGCCAGGTGATCAGGAATTCACTACACTGGTGAAGTGGTCTACCCTACTTTGTTTTAATTTTAAATTCTGTTTTCTGTGTTAGTGTATGCACTGCAGAGTATTTGCCGTTTGTTTTGCTGTGAAAGTTTCATTAGTTTGGCTCTAAAGGTTTTCTCATTGTGGCAGCAGCTATAAACATTTTTTTTATGTCATCGTGTCAGTTCACCTAATGTTTCATGTTTTTTCCTGTTCAGTCACGGACAAAAGTCCACATCAAGGCCAGGCCCTGATTGAAATATACATAGGTTAACGAAAGGGAAAAGGAAGAAACAAGGAAAAATATTTACAAATTTTGGAAGAAGAAAAAGAAATCTTTTATAAAGTGCCAGATAATAGTTATTGGGAAAAACATGAGTGTAGGGAATTTCAAAGCTTCAAGGTGTAAGGAAAAAAACAGCCCACCTTTGAGTTGCCAACAGCCACACAGTACTCATGTGATGCAGCAGCATGCTGAGCATTGAGTGGTCTAACTAGTGGCGGGGGCTCACAAGGAGCCAGCTCTTAAGAGCAAAAACCAAAGAAACACCTAAAGAAGAGGAAAAGTGAACCAACCTGCAGCATAGGGCAAGTGGATCAAGTTTTGAAGTTAAGCTGGGAGAGCTGATAAGTCAGTCTGCTTTCAACTCAATTCTGTCAAGAAAAGATGCAGACCTAGATCCACTCTGATGTGAAAGCAGTTCTCCATGCAAGGTCAGATCAGTCCTTTGCATAAATGGAGCAACTGCTCAAAAGAAAAGAAATTTTAACATCTAGACAGAACTCCCAGTTTCTTATGAGCAGAGTTAGCTATTTCCACAATGTGGTGTTTTGAGTACAGTGTGGCTGTTACAGTAATACCAGTTATGTTCAGTGAGTCAAGAGGTGGAATTACAGATGTTTTTAATGTTTTCTTTTGAGGAAAAAGGTGAAAATTATATCATTAGAGGTACTATATGTATGGACCTTGACTCTACTTGTCATACATAAAGCATATCCCGAGTGATATTCTTACATAGGGGTGATACAGAACTGTGTTGTAAGATGTGGGTACGTTGGATTTACCTACAGAGAGAACTTTTCTCATTTAAATGGTCCAACAAACAACTTTTGTTACATTTTTGTCTTTTATGTCCTGTCATTACACAAAAATATATGTGGGACATTATGTCATCACCCCAGCATCAGTGTCACATTATCTTTAGCACAATTACTCAAGAAACTTCTTGCTTACACTATAGTTGTCAGTTATGGATTTGAAGAACTGATTAGATTTTAGAGCACATTATTGGATAAATATTCATATTAGTTATAAAAAACTTGCATTTGCTATAACTCAGGAGTGCTGTGAGACTGGAAGCCCAAATTCACAGTATGTATGTTCTGAGTAAAGAGAAATATCATGGCACAAAAAATTTTATGATATGAGAGAAATGGCATAATTTTTTCAAAGAAGATCAAGTAATGCAAGTGCCTCTTGTTTTATTTTTCAAAGACATTTTGTGGGTTGTCCATGCAACATGGGACACTGTTAGTGATTTTATAACCCTTTGCCTTCATTAGAGAGCTGAAAATGGATTCCAGAGTTGAAAATGGATTCCCCTGCCCCAGATGATGTAATGATGGTATAGTAAGTGAACCAAATTTATGGGTGTCTCCCCATCAGGAATCCCTACATTTCTTGATGGGTTTATTACTTTCTTCATGCTTAAACAGGCTTTCATTGTGTGAAATACACAGTATTCTAATTGTTGCTGGCTTACTGCTTAACTTTAGCTTGAGGCAAGTCCATCTAGTAAGCAGTTATTATCACTTAGGGAGACAGAGACAGACCCAGAAACCTAATGGTTCCAATACCCCATATTCAATAGCGTACTAATGATGCACTAAAGGTTACAAGTTAAAGGGTGTCAACCCACAGGAAACCTTGCCATCCCCCATGAGACTGCTCCTTATTGGACATCAATACACTCTAAGTTGTATACAGCACAGGGCACCTTATCGCATGTGTCTGACCATATGCAACAGATATTGGTTAAGTTCTCAAGATATTTGATGTTTTTTCAGGAAAGCTTCTGGTATCATGATGTATGCAAATGCCTAGCCTATGATCTGGCCACATGTAAGACCTGGATAAGTTGGATGAGATACTCCAGAACAGAATTTCATCAGCAATTTGTATTTCTAAAAAGAACCCTAAATTTCATTAAAAAGTCATGTAATTCTCAAACATTTCCATGTTTTCTCAATGAACATCCATCAGCTTTAACATTCTGTGGGGACCCAACTGGACCTTTACTTTTTCATTCTTCATTAAAAGACAAAAGAGGTTAAGAGTTAAAATCCCTTTTCCCTGTTTTTGTTACTCTGGGCAGAATGCTGATATCCATGCATAACTTTGAGGTTGTAAGTTGTATACGATCTTGATGCTTTGGAAGATTAGGGTTGTCCAATGTTAGTCACAAAGAATTTTCATCCTTTGTTCCTAACATTATACATAACCATACAATGGTTTGGGGGTTCTTTTTCTACTTTACAGCTCAATTCAGAATCATACTGCTATGTTACTTCCCTAATTAGTCATACTGTTAAAAGATGTAGCCAATAGGCCTTCATCTTGTCTAGTCTGGCACACTGTGTAGGTACTTATCCAGCACATCCCTTTATCTTTCACTTAAGAGACAGTACCAGGATATTTACCATTTAGTGGTTTTATCACCAGCCATCTCCTTCCACTAAGAGACAGTTCCAGGGCATTTGTTAATCTCTCCATAATTTTCTGAGAGAATCTAAAGTTTCTAAAATGTCAAGACTTGTTGCATCTTTAGTTTTGTTGTGACAGAAGAAAATTCAATAATTCTCAAGCATCAGAGAGGAGCCTTTGTCTGTGGATTTTTGGCTTTAATAATTTTGGTCCTGCAGTGTATTTCTCTTTTATCATAGGAAATTTTTAGGTTCCTCTCCACTGCCTAATTGGAAGCTTTCAATGACTGATGATATCTTAAAGTAAGTTGGTTTTCTTAGGAATATGAATCTGCATGTTTTTATATATATATAATATATATATATATATATATATATATATATATATATATATATATATATTTTCTCAGGGGAGAGGGGAGAGAAAATATTCCCC
>JAYMFT010184738.1:0-11984 GCA_038088735.1 Panulirus argus
CACACAAGCAGCCAGCTCTCGGGAGCAAAAGCCAAAGTAATACCTATAGAAAAGGGAAAGTGAACCAACATCGCGGCGTAGAGCAGGAGGGTCAAGTTTGGAAGTTAGTTCCATAGTTCCATTCACTGCTTATGCCTTGCACCTATATATCGTTGTTGGGATTAGTATACCTTCAAACATACTCATTTTTGTCATATCAAATAATGATCTCTTTCCACACATTTTTCATTGCCTTCAGAACCTTTGCCCCCTTCTTCATCCCTTGACTCAGTTCTGGTTTCTATGGTTCCATTCACTACCATGTCCACCCCATAGTATCTAGATCACTCAGCTTCTTTCAGTTTTCCTCCATTCAGAATCACACCCCAACTAACCTGTGTCACAACCTTGTTAGATTTAGTGACCATGCTTTTATTCACATTTTCCCCCAACTTCCTCCTTTCACACACTCCTCCAGATTCATCCACCAACTTCTGCAGTTTGTCAGTCAGTATTATCAGCAAATAACAACTGACTTTTCAGGCCCTCTCATCCCTTGCAGACTGCATACTTGCCCCTCTCTCTAAGACTCGCATGTACCTCCCTTAACACCCCATCCATAAGCAAATGAAACAGTAAATAGTGACATCACACGCCCCTGCCACAGACTGTTTTTCACTTAGAACCACTCATTCTTCTCCCTTTCTGCTCTTACCTTTGCCTTACACCCTTGATGAAAACTTCTTGCAACTTTTAGCAGCTTCCACCCCCCCCCCTCCACACACACACACACACACACACACACACACACACACACACACACACACACACACACAACACACACACACACAGCACAATACACAACACAACACAACACAACACACACACACACACACACACACACACACACACACAAAATATAAATATTCTTAAGACCTTCCACAAGGCATTCTTATCACTGTTATCATATGCTTTCAACAGGTTCATAAATGCTGCATACAGATCCATCTGTTTCCCTAAGTATTTCTCACGTACATTCTTTAAAGCAAATACCTAATCTATACATACTGTACCACTTCTGAAACTACAGTGTTCCTACCCAATCTGATGTTCTGTACTCTCCTTCACCCTTGCAATCAATGCTCTCCCATACAACTTACTAGGTACACTCTACAGACTTATACCTCCACAGTTTAAATACTCACCTTTAACCCCCTTGCCTTTATCCAGCGGTACTATACATGCTTTCTGTTAATCGTCAAGCACCTCACCATTATCCATACATACATTAAAAATCCTAACTAATCAGTCAGCAAGACAGTCACCCTCACCCATAGACCCTACATCTGGCACCATGTCATCAAACTATTCAACAGTCCTTCAAAATATTCACTCCTTCTCTTCGCTTCATTATTATCTGTTACATTTTTGCCCTTTGTTCCCATCACTGATGTGCCCACTTGTTTTTCACTCATTATAAACCACCTTCCTAAAAATTGTTTTCCCTAAAGTTTACTAACACTCAGTCACCCCAACTCATATTTACCTTCTTTTTGAGCACCTTGCACCTTCTTCTTGACCTGCTGCTTTCTCTTATACTTCTCCCAATCATTTGAACTTCTTCCTTGTTAGTACTGCATAAATGCCTTTTGTTTCTCTTTCATTAGCAGCTTTCTTCTTCATCCAATCACACACTACCCTTTCAAGGCCACCAACCATTTTTTTGCATGCCACATGCATCTGTAGCACACGATTGTACTGCTTCCTTTAATACCTCCTGTTCCATACCCATTCCCATAGCTTCATTTATTCTCACCTTTTGCCATTCTGCACTTAATCTCTCTTGGTATATCTTCACACAGGTCTCTTTTAAAGCTCACTTATTTTACTTTCAGCGCTCTTTTCTTACCAATAATATATCCAATTTACCAAAAACTACAACTCCTTACCCTCTCTTCCACAAGATGGTGATCGTACACCCGACCAACTGCTCCATTCAGCTCATTCTCTCTGTCTATCTGTCTGTCTCTGTTGTGTATTCCCTCCCAGAACACCCATCAAGTGGATGGTCAGCACATTCACTTTCAGAAGTCTCCCTTTTTTAGATGCCTATCAATTGATGTTTCAGCCAATAATGCTTGCTGACCATCTTCTCTGCATACATATGTATTCTGGTGAATTTTCAGTCATTAGACAAGAATCTCATGAAAGAAATTGTGGAAAAAGTACATGAAAAATGCTGTTTGCAGTATCATTCATGAATTATATGTTGAATATTTTGAACCCAAGCTGATCTAAGTGTTTGTGATATATAGCAATTTTTTTTGTTATTCTTCTGAATTTGTTAATTTTAATAATTTCCAGACTGTATGAACATATATGTTTAAGATTACTTTGTTATGAGTTTAAAGAAACATAAGGGTAATATATGGAGTGTTATTAGAGGCTATTAGTACCTGTATTTGTATTGAAAACCATTGAACTGAATCTCATGCAACTGAGATTTGTGTGATTTCCAGGTCACAATTGCTTCAATTTAGCTACAGTAGTGTTTGATAATTTCTTTACATACTTGATAGTCATTTCCCGTGTTAGTAAGGTAGCATCAGGAACAGACAAAGAAAGGCCATAATCACTCACATCCATTCTCTAGTTGTTATGTGTAATGCACCAAAATCACAGTCTTTTATCAAGAATCAGGCTCCACAGACCTTTTCATGGTTTCCCTCAGCCACTTCACATTCCCTGGTTCAGTCCATTGTCAGCACATCTGCCCCTGTATATGACATCATTCCCATTCACTTCATCCCCTGCACACCTTTCACTCATATGCATGTTCAGGCCGTGATCACTCGGAATCTTTTTCATTCCATCCTTCCATCTCCAGTTTGCTCTGCTCCTTCTTGTTCCCTCCCCTTCTGACCCATGTCTTTTCTTTTTTATATTTCCCCACTCATTCTCTCTATATGTCCAAAGCATTTCAGCACACACTCTTCAGCTATCTCAACCACACTCTTCTTATTACCACACCTCTCTCTTACCTTTTATAGCTGACCGGATCAAACCACTCACACCACACATTGTCCTCAGACATTTAATTTCCGACATTTCCACCCTCCTTTCATACTTGATTGCCATTTCCTTAGTTATTGAGGTAGGATCAGGAACAGATAAAGAAAGGCCTTATCCATTCACATCCATTCTCTAGGTGTCATGTGTAATGCACTGAAACCACTATTTCTTATCCACAACGAGCCCCACAGACTTTTCCATGATTTACACTAAATGCTTCAAGTGCCTAGTTCAGCGCATTGACAGCACGTTGGCCCCTGTACACCACATCGTACAATTCACCCTAACCCATACTTGCCTTTTACCCTCTTGCATGTTCAGGCCATGATTGATTAAAGTCTTTTTCACTCCACCCTTCCATCTCCAGTTTAGTCTCCCTGCTTTTCTTCTTCCCTCCTTTTCTGACATATATATCCTCTTTGTAAGGCTTTCTTCACTCATTCTCCCCATATATCCAAAGCATTTCAACTCCTATCTTCAGCTCTCTCAACCAAACACTTTTTATTACAAGACCTGTCTTTTACCCTTTCATTACTTACTTGATCAAACCACCTGATGCCATCTATTGTCCTCAGGCATTTCATTTTGAACACATCAACCTTCCTCTATATAGCCTTATCTCATGCCCACACCTCGTATCCATATATTATTGTTGGGACTACTATACATTCAAACGTACCCATTTTTGCCATATCAGATAATGATCTTTCCACACAATTTTCAGTGCTCTTAGGACCTTTACCTCCTCTCACACCCTATGATTTGCATGTGCTTCCATGATTCTGTTCATTGTCATGTCCACTCACTGGTATCTAAAACACTTCACATCCTCCAATTTTTCGCCATTCAAACTCAAACCCTAACTAACTTGCCCCTCAACTCCACTAAACCTAATAACCATGCTTTTATTCACATTTACTCTCAACTTCCTCCTTTCACTGCTTCCCACCCTTCTCATCCCCTATAGATTGCATACTCCCTCCTCTCTCCAAGACTCTTACATTGAATTCCCTCACCACCCTATCCATAAACAAATTAAACAACTATGTTGTTATCACATACCCATGCCACAGACCAACCTTAACTTGGAACCATTCACTCTCCTCTCTTCCTACTCGTACACATGCTTTACACCCTTGATAAAAACTTCTCACTTTTTTTAGTAGCTTTCTTCCCACACTGTATAGTGCTTAAGACCTTCCATGAGGCATCTCTATCAACCTTATTATATGCTTTCTACAGATTCATAAATGCCACATACAGATCCATCCGTTTCTTTAAATATTTCTCTCTCATTCTTTAAAGCAGACACCTGATTCACACATTCTCTGCCACTTCTGATGCCATACTACTCCTTCCCAATCTAATGCTCTGTACATGCCTTCACCCCTCTGAATCAGTAACCTCTGATGCAACTTACCAGGTACATTCAACAAACATATACATCTATAGTTTGAACACTCACGTTTATCTCCCTTGCCTTTATTTAATGGCGGTCCTCATGAACTTCACCATGATCCATACATACATTGAAAATCCTAACTAACCAGTCAGCAACACAGTCACCTGCTTTCTTAATAAATTCAACTGCAATACCATCCACTCCAACTGCCCAGCCGCATTTCATGTTATTTAAGGCTTTCACCTCTTGTCTCTTCACCAAACCACTCTCCATGACACTTTCACTTTGCATACTACCATAACCTAGAGACCCTACATCTGCCACCCTATCATCAGACATATTTAACATCCCTTCAAAGTACTCATTCCATCTCCTCACTTCATTGCTGCCTGTTACAACTTCCCCATTTACCCCTTTCATCAGTGTTCTTATTTGTTTTCTTTGTTGCTGACTATTTTCTTCCTAAACATTTTATTTTGCTTAAGGTTTATTGATACACACTCAGCCCAACTCTAATTTGCCCTCTTTTTCAACCCCTGCACATTCCTCTTGACCTCCTGCTGCTTACTTCTATACAACCCCCAGTCATCTATATCTGATGCCCATTTTCTCCGGAAACTTTCACAAGGGGTTGGCCACAGTAAGAGTCTCCATTACTGGTAAACTCTAGTGCTGCTTCATAGCCTTTAGTGCTTCACCCTTAACAGGCCACTGGCATAGGGCAACTTTAGCATGGTGTTCTACCTAATGTGTCTACTTAATGTTCCAACCTACTGCTTCTACATAATGTTCCCACCTATTGCTTGTACAAAATGTTTCTACCTAATGCTTATGTGTAATGTACCTACCTGCTAATTCTATCTATTGCTCCTTCCATTTTGCCAAAAGGCAGGGCCAGTACAAAGCACAGGAAAATTGAGAGGTACAGAGAATGAGTTGTGTGAGTTAGGTGTTGTCGAGTGTATGTGTGATGAGGAGAGATTTTATGTTTGTGGACAGAATGCCAGCATTCCACATGTGGGTGAAGCAGAAAGAAATTATCTGCACTCCTTCCCTGTAGCTGCTGCCCAAACACTTCCCCCCCCCCCCCAACTTACTTCTTCATCCCACCTCTCACCACCCTTTCTAATCTGCCCGCCTCCCACCTTTGGCATGCCATAGTGCATGTCAGCACTGCTTCCCTAAATACCTTCCATTTCTCACCCACTCTCCTTGCTTCGTTTACACTCACCTTTGCCATTCTACTCTCGGTCTCTCAAGGTATTACTTCACACAAGTCTCTTTTCTGAGCTCACCTACTCTCACCACTCTCTCTTCACCAGTATTGTTTCCTCTTTTCAGAAAACGTTTACAACTCTTCACCTTCATATCCACAAGATAGTGATCAGACATCCCACCAGCTGCCCTTCTCACTACTTATACATCTAAAAAATGATTCTTTTATACACTATCAATTAACATGTAATCCAATTATGCCCACTGACCATTTTACATACTCATATATATATATATATATATATATATATATATATAAAATAAATACTTGTGTATGTAGTAGTATATTCATTAATTCCTTTTTCTCATTCCATGCCCTGAGAATATAATGGTTCTGTGGTGCAGCAGAGGATGGGTTAATTTAATAAGATTTTATAGAAGAATTTTTTACTTTTGTTTTAGCCTTTGAAAGTCCATATAGGTTTCGGAAACGTCAGCCTACCACATATTAAAAGGAGACAGACAGGAACTAACAATACAGCTCCAGCTACTGACACTTGAAGCAGCTTGGTTGAACAGATGAAAAAAAAAAGTTGTGAAAAGTTCTCCCCCAGTCAACAAATAACAAAAACAGCCAGAAGAATAACTTTTTAAACTGTATCTTTACAAATAACAAAGAACTTGTATGCGACATTACTATCCCAAACACTCTGTATTCAGATCCCACCCAAATTGAAGTAAAAGTAGGTTTGTATGCTCAACCACTTAAAACACATAACAGTGTTGGTATTTTCAGTAATTTGTGTTGATAGTAATTGGATGAGTTGGGAGGAAATGGTCAATGAGATGTCTGCAACACAGTGGGAAACCCTGCTGAGTACCAAAATAGAGAACTGCATAAATGACATGACCACTTTGGCACTCCAGACATGCCACAGACATTTACCATTGAGAAGAAAGCATGAAACGTCTATAGTAGAATAAGAAAGATGAAAACTTTAAAAGAGGAATAAAAAATTGCAGAGCTTAAGAAGCTGCCGCTCACCCAGCAGAGGAAAGACAACCTATCAAATGAATAACTGAACATTGACCAAAAACTAAAAATGTCTTATGAAACACAGGAAAAAGAAGAGGAAGAAGCCATTAATGAAATAAACAGTAACCCAAAATGCTTTTACTCATATGCAAAGCACAAATAAAGGACCACAAACTCCATTGGTTCATTAAAAACAGGTTTTTTTTACAGATGATTGCCAGTAGACAAATGAAATTCTAAAAAGTCAGGGGGCCAAAAACGACATTAAAGATAAATGACCCGACAAACTTCTTCCTAAACAGTAATTCCCCAAGTCCGCACATAGCAGATACTACCACCTCAACACAAGATTTCAAGAGAGCTATCAAGAGCATGCCCATACACTTTGTGCCAGACCCAGACTCATAGAATTCACTCATCATAAAGAAGTGCAAAACAACACCTCTAGCACAAGTACTACATATCCTTTTGAGAAAGTCATCATTCCTAAGAGTCTGAAACTGACTCATATTGCCCCACTCCTCAAAGATGGAAGCAAAACTGTTCCAAAAAGCTATTGACTGATAGCGTTAACATTGCATATTATTAATATCTTTGCAAGAGTCCAGGGGGTAAACTGAATAAATTTATAATACTGGTACATGTGTTTATCCCTAGATTGGGTATCAAGGATGGAAGGAAAATGGTACAGGTGTTTGTGCTTAATAAGAAGGAATGGATTAGGTTACAGCCAAAATATTTTAAGTATGGAGGAGAAAGTTTGATATAGTGTATTCATTTGACATGTAATTAAGCATGGAAGCAAAAGGTTGTGCTGAGGATCTATAAAGCAGTTATAGGGTAATAAATCTGTTTGTTAAATATACCAGGAATTGTTTGTACAAGAGTGTAGATTGATAGTTTTGGAAAAGACAGTGCAGAATAAGTGAGGAGCAGGGAGGTTTTAGGAAATGTAGAGGATGTGTGGATCAGATTTTTTCAAGAGGGAATGAATGTGGGAAAAGTATTTAGCAAAAGGTAAGGAACTGTGTGTAGCTTGAACGGAACTGGAGAAAGTATATGACACAATTGAGTGGAATGCTTTTTGACTTGTGTTAAAGCTATATGGGGTAGGGAGACAATTGTTGGAATGTGTGAAAGCCTTTTATAGACGAGCAAATGCATGTGTTAAGAGTAGATGGAGAGTTGAGTAAGTTTTGGTATACATGTGGGTGTAAGGCAGGGTTGTGTGGTGTCACCTTAGCTTTTTAACATATATATGGATTGAGGGATAAGGGAAGAGAAAGCAAAACAAGGGGAAAGGGGTGTTGAGATGGAGTGTGGTGTTGAGATATGGTGGCTACTGACAATCCTGTTTATGGATGATATTTAGTTGTTTGCTGAGAGTGAAGAGTTGCAGAGGGTTGTAAATGTGATTTAAGGTGTGTGAAAGGGTGGGTGGTTGAAGGTAAATGCGAGTAAAAGTAAATTAAAAGTACTTGAAAGGAATTAAAATGTAGATTTTGCAAAAGCTTATAGATATTGGGGGGGGTGGGGGGAGAAAGAGTGAAAGAGGTGACAGAATTTAAGTATGTGGGAGCTTTCTTGGGTAAGTTTGGTGATACTGAAAATGAGATGATGGATAGAGCAGCACATGGTAGAAGAGGTATTGGGTCCCATAATAAGGTAATGAGAGGTAGAGGTGTAAGTATGGAAGTGAAGAAAGAGTTAAGGGACAGCATTATCCTCCCAATCCTGACCTATGCAGCCAAACTTGAATATGGGATGAGTCACAGAGGTCAAGAATCCAGGTTGTGGAAATGAATCATTTGAGAGGAGCATATGGTATAACTAAATAGAATGAACAAATTAAGGATGGGATGTATAAGAGATTTGTTGTGGCAGGGAATGCAAAGGGAATTAATTTTGGAGTGGTAGAATGGGTGAAACATTATGTTTTGAGGTGGTTTGGGCATGTGGAAAAAATTGTAAGATGAGGAGTTTACAATGAGAATGTATGGTAGTACATTTAAAGGGGTTGGTGTGAGAGGAAGACCGCCTGTGACATGGAAAAATAGAGTTGAAGAGTGCCGGAGGGAGAGAAACTAGGGAAGAATACATGAAATGATGTGTGCGAGGTAGGCAAGTATGGACAGGAATAAGTGGAGACTTGTTTGCTCTGGCCACCCTGTTGATTGGAGCTCCCAAAGGGAATGGATTTGAGGTGTAGATAAATAGATAGCTGCAAAACCCAAAACAACATGGTTTCAGGGTGGGAAGATCTTGCCCAAAAGAACATGGTTTCAGGGTGGGAAGATCTTGCCTCTCTCAATTGCCTAACCAGTGATAGGCTTGTTGAAGTTCTAGAATAGAAAGAAAATGCTGACATGATTACACAGATTTTGCAAAAGCAATTGGCAGAGGTGACTAAGGTGTCATAGCACATACAATATGAATAACTGGAAAAGTTATGAAATGGATATACAGCTTTTTAGCTAACACATTACAACACGTAGCTGTTAACCATATTCTCTGCAGCGTCTCCATAGTAAAAAGCTCAGTAACCCAAGGAACTGTACTTGCACTCCTCCTCCTCATTCTTATATTTGATATTGACTTGAACATGAGCCACAGCCCCATAACATCCTTTGCAGATGATACAAGAATAAGTATAAAAATCACATCATTAGAGGATGCCGAAATGCTACAGAGACATAAATGAAGTCATGCGCTGGGCAGCCGAGAACAACATGCTTTTCATTGGAAATAAGTTTCAACTTGTCCCGTATGGGGAAATGAAATAAAAAAACAATACAGAATACTGAACGACACAGGCGTATTCATGAACTAGTTGAATAATGTGAAAGACCATGGAGTAATATTGTCTAACTACCTAACCTTCAGCAAACACAAGAAAACAACATTTGCCTTATGTAGAAGGATGACAGGCTGGATCCATCGGACTTCCAAGAAAAGTGAAGAAAAACTATTGATATCATTCAAGGTGCTGAGTCTGTCTTGAATTGAATATTGCTTAATTCTAATATAACCCTTCAAGGTGGGTGAAATTGTGGAATTAGTGTTCAGAGATCTTTCATATCCCATATTAGAGTGATAAAGGAGTTGAATTACTGGGAATGGCTGAAATCTTTTAATGTTATACTCTAAGGAGCATAGGTGGGAGAGGTATATCATCATCTATACTTGGAATTCCTGGAAGGTTATGGTTCTCAACCTACATTAGGAAATAACATCGTACAGGCATGGCAAGTAAAGTTCTACTTCTGAAATTTAAAAGTGTGATATACACAAAAGGAGAGAACACCTTAAATATCCAAGACCTAAGACTCGTTAACACCTTGTCTGTTATCATCAGAAACAGAATGGGATGCACAGTAGAGAAGTTTAAGAATGTACTGGACAAGTACCTACAAAAATACCAGAACAGCCAGACTGTGGGGGCTATGCACTGGTGAAGTACCTACAAAGTATACCAGAACAGCTAGACTGTGGGAGCTATGTAGGCTTGCAGGCTATAGCTTCCAACAGCTTGGTCAACCAACTACCCACCCCAACAGCCTGGGCTGGAGGGGTGGAAGACTTACAAGACTTGACCAGTTATTCACTTCACAAGTGCATGGTTTTTCTTTCATTCTGTTTCCAGCTGGCTGTTGTTGCCAGGGGGATTGGAGTGTTGGGATTGGATCTTTATGTTCTACCCATGCATCATCATTCATTTTGATTAGAAATAGGAGTGTAACATAGAAATAAATTTTAAACGGAGAACATATACATAGGCTAATGAACCTTTGTTATCTGCATTTTCCACATACTATACCCCAGGATTAGACTCCTGCTCCTGGAATCTGGATTTTGTAAGGAAATGCAAAACACCACTTACACAAGCACTAAATGTCCTCAAGATGAAATGCCTGGACTGGCATCATCCCTGCAAGTTTGAAACTGATTCATATTGTCCCACTCTGCAAAGGAGAAAGCAAAGTAATCTCCAAAAGCTATTGACCAATAGCATGGACATTACACATTGTAAAAGTATTCAAGAGAATCTTAAGTTGTAAACATGAATTTTTATGAACAGTTACAAAGCCCAGGACAGCACAATTTCTTGGTAGGAAGATGTTGCCTTTCTTGCACCACCATGATGAAAAAGTAGAAGCACAGGAAAACACGCTAAATGCTAATGTGATGTATAGCCAGACTTTGCAAAAGCTTTTGGTAAATGTGACCATGGTGTTGCAGCACAAAAGATATTTAAGATGGGAATAACTGGTTAAACTGAAAGATGGATATACAACTTTTAACTAGATCACATGATGCAAATTAGGCTATTTCCAATACCTGCATCATCAAGAACTAAGCTCCCTAAGGAACTTTTCTCACACCACTTATCTTCCTTATTGTCATTGATGCAGAACCAAGTCATATTTCCATATCATCCTTTAGTGTTGATACTAGAATAAGTATGAAAGTGTCATCAGTAAATGACTCTTAAGAAACTGCAGACAGAAGTAAACAAAGTCTTCCACTGGCTGATGGAAACAGTATGCTATTTTGATGGAAAAAAGGTCAAACTCCTTCAGTATGAGGAGAGTAAAGATAATTAGAGCAGCAATGAATACTGGATGGACACAGATATCATTACATTATAATTAGACAAGGTGAAAGACCTTGGTAGACTCTAGTGCTACTTCTTTAGAGGCTTTTGTTCCTCACTCTTTACAGGCCACTGGCAGAGGGCAACTCTAGCGCAGTGTTTCCAGAGGCAACGAAGAAGGTAACTGAAAGCTTAGATGGAAGTGCAGTGAATGTATGAATGCAGTCATGTGTGAATGAGGTGTTTAAAATGTTTAGAGAAATACTATTAAAGGTTGTAGAATCAGTAGTTGGATATAAGACAGTGAGATATAGGAATAAAAGGGGCAATGCATGATGGACAGAAGAGATTAGAAATGCTGTGGAAGGGAAGAAAAAGACATATGGTAGATTGCTCGATAGGAATGTACCAGTGGAAGTTCAGCAGAGGAGGAGAGAAGAATACAAGATATGTAAGTGGAATGTTAAGAAGCTGATAGAGGAAAGCAAAGAAAGAGTAGATGAAGATTTTGGAAGGAAGTTAAGTGAAAAGCTTCAGGATAATATGAAACTATACTGGAAGGAGGTGAAAAAAGGAAAGAGGTGGATGTAAAAGTGGAAATGGTGATGTGAGAAGTAAGGAAGGGGAGTTGGTGAATCAAAAGGAAGGACGTGAAATGAAGATGGAAAGAGTATTTTGAAGAAATG
>JAYMFT010184749.1:0-11984 GCA_038088735.1 Panulirus argus
TGTGTGGAAGGAGAGAACATTATCTTGGAAAGCAAAAATGGGTATGTTTGAAGGAATAGTAGTTCCAACAATATTATGTGGTTGCGAGGCATGGGCTACAGATAGAATTGTATGGAGGAGGGTGGATGTGTTGGAAATGAAATGTTTAAGGAAAATGTGGCGTGAGATGATTTGATCAAGTAAGTAATGTAAGGGTAAGAGAGATGTGTGGTAATAAAAAGAGTATGGTTGAAGAGTAGAAGAGAGTGTGTTGAAATGGTGTGGACATATGGAATGAATAAGTGAGGAAAGGTTGACAAAGAGGATATATGTTTCAGAGTTGGAAGGAACAAGAAGCAGGAGACCAAACTGGAGGTGGAAGGATGGAGTGAAAGGGACTTTGAGCAGTAGGGGCCTGAACATGCAGGAGGGTGAAAGGAGAGCACAGAATACAGTGAAATGGAATGATGTGGTATACTGGGGTTGATGTGCTGTCAATGGACTGAACCAGGGCATGTGAAACAACTGTGGGGCCTGGATGTGGATAGGGAGCTGTGGTTTCGGTGCACTACACATGAACAGCTAGAGACTGAGTGTGAGCGAATGTGGCCCTTTCTTCTGTTTCCTAGTGCTACCTCACTGATGCAAGAGGTGGCGATGCTATTTCCTGTTGGGCAGG
The DNA here is from genome assembly GCA_038088735.1 of Panulirus argus. Taxonomy (NCBI): domain Eukaryota; kingdom Metazoa; phylum Arthropoda; class Malacostraca; order Decapoda; family Palinuridae; genus Panulirus; species Panulirus argus. The sequence goes on from JAYMFT010184749.1 coordinate 659, forward strand.
GTGGCATCAAGAATGGATGGAGGCAAGCAAGTATGAATATATACATGTGTATATATGTATATGCATGTGTTTGTATACGTAAGTGTATATGTATATAAGTTGGTATGTATATTTATGTATTGTGCATATATGTATATGTGTGTGAATGTGAGAGAATGGATCTTTCTTCCTCTGTATCCTGGTACCACCTCGCTAATGCGGGAAACAGTGATCAAGAATAATAAATAAAACAAATAGTAATAATATAAAAAAACTTCCTTTCAAAAACTTCATCTACTTTTTCTTTGCTTTCTCCTATCAGTTTCTTAACATTTCACTTATACACTTCATATTCTTCCACACTCCTTTGCTGAAATTCCACTACTACATTCCTTTACAGCAATCTACCACATGAGGTTACTTATCCCATAACCTGTTACTATATTATAATTCGTAACTAAATGAAGTAAAGTAACGGTACCTGGAAGGCTCATTAGGCCTGAGGAGTCACACCCAGTTACAGGCTGTCAGCTTGCAAAGCCTGTCACAATATTAGTTCTTGTCACCAAACAAAGAAAAGACGATCATCTGGGTGGACTGTGCACTCTCTGTCTATGCAAGAAATCAAATTCATACCAGTGGATCAATGGTCAGCGATGCTAACCACTAAAACACTTGCAGAACATACTGTCTTGTGCTGTTTTAGACAAACAACAATATGTAATGTAACTGTAATGTAACCATTTTATTGTAACTTTTTAATAAATTCTTAAAGGCAAAATTTCATTTCTAATTTCCATATCACTGTTTTACATCAACAAACTGTTGAGACTTTAAAGATGGAATCGTTTTGGTATAGGCACTTATCCATTCTGTGTTATAAGATACTGTATAGGACTGACTAACTGATTTTATTACTTAATGATCCCATTAATCTGCTTACTGTATGACAAAAGAGCTAAAAGAAAACTTCTTAAACACTACGTCACTAGGACAGAAAACATCATACGAGAAAAGAAAACAATAATCTCTTCACTTCATTATTCACTTGCAATTCTTATTCATTTCTTTCCCATTTTGCATTCATTCTTTTCATAGGGAAAGCTCTGTACATCCTTTGTGTTCAGGGTGATGTACACACAAGTTGGCTCATCCACTCTAACTTCTGTAAACTCTATAGCAGCAACTAGAGTTATCTGTACAGCATTATGGTGTTTTTCCAAAAAAAATTTTCTACATATATCTATCATGAACTTCTTTCATTATTGTTACACTACATAAATTCCCATGTTCTAAATGGGAAATGGAGTCATGTAGAGCCCAAATGTCTAAGATAAGAGTCATTGGTTTCTAAGCACTAAGAACTGATGACTGTGAATGATAAAGATGAGATTTCTGGCACCTGCTTACCTGGGAGGATTCAGCTGGGTTTGAATCCCTGAAATCAGTCTCATCCCAGGAGAGGAATGAGCATGAAAGAGAAAATTCTATAATTTCAGGTCTAGAATGTTGGTTTCAAGTTCCCTGCCAAAATTCTATGGTCTGACAAAAACATTATTTCCTTTTAAATCTTACACCAATTCTGGACTTAGGGTATCTTATTTCTCCTCATCTGGAAAAATAGGATGGGTTTTGAAAACTGAAAAACCTTTTCTCTCCATGCAGCGTTCCACAAGCACAAGAGAGTCTCTTGAGTGTTATTTTTGGAAAAGCAACATTATGACTTTCCAACCCTCAGTCTTTCAGGTGAGGAATCACTGGCCTTCCCCACCCTTCATGACCCACTCAACCATTATAGCAGCAGCTCATTTGTTTGAAGCCTGCCTTCTGCCATTTGGAGACAAACAGAGAGATGACATCATTGGCCTACTTCTAGCCACCTGACAGCAACAACCCAAAAGTGATCACACAGGGTAAAGATAAGAATTTTTCAAACTAACAGAAAGGAAGACAGACAGGATAAGAAAACCATGAAAACATTCATGTATGACATTCTCTTGAACAGAAATGGTTTTCCAAAGCTATATTTCTCTCCTCTTTGGTTTGTCCTGCTAGCATGTGAGCTACCCACAAGAAAAAAAGGAAGTTTTAAAATTTTCTGATACAGTGACAAAACCCATAAATGAAAATAAATACCTTCAATGGTGTTTCAGTGACACACTGTAATCTGTCTCTCATGAAGAAAGAATCTGTTGAGTCACTCAAGTGCCAGAGACACCCTATCCCCCTTTTTTTCATTCCTTCCAGCCTAAGGTTTCTGAGGAAGGCTAAGGTTGAGGCTACCTTCTTCACAACATGTGCTCTTGTGTTAAGTCCATGATTAGCCAATAAAATGAGTTTCTTAATCCATGCAGTGATATTCCCAACCAGAAGGAGTTTCAAGGGCAAGCAGGTCAGGTTTTGAAGTTAGCCTGGGAGAGTTTATAAGCTGGACTGCTTCTGACTAAACTCTGTCAAGTAAGGATGCAGAGCTAGAACCACCCCTGAAGTGAGAGGAGTACTCCATACAAGGATGGATCAAAGTTTGTCAACATAGAGCTGAAAGCTATTTTGAGGCATATCACAACACTCTACCAGTAAGATCCAGTTTAACTGAATGCTCTTTCAGTATTGTATGGGATTCATAAAACCCTAAAATATCTGCAGAAACTTTGAGGAAACTTTCCAGAATAATATGAAAGGATAAGAAGTAACTAAAGAGATAGGTTAAATGTCTCCAAATCTCATCTGACTTGGCAAGGCCCTGGGAAATGTGGTACAATCTAATAAAAAGGAACTCCATCCTTCCTCAATCTGTGGGACCACTCAAGAGAAAGTCTTCAATAGATAAGATTATTTGTTCATAAACACTGCCTTTTCTTTCTGCTTCACTAACATGTGGACTACGGGCATTCTGTCCACAAACATACAATCTCTCCTTGTCACATGTAACACTTGACAACACTTAACTCAAACAGCTCATTCTTCATTACTCTAGATTTTCCTGCAGTGAGCACTGTGCACTAGCCCTACCTTTTGGCAAAATGGTAGGAACAGTTGACAGAAGTAGTAGGTAGAAACATTTTGGCAGGATTATTAGGTAGAAATATTAGGGAGAAGTAGTAGGTAGGAGCATTAGATAGAAGTAGTCATTAGGTAGGAGCCTTTCCAAACACTGTACTAGACTTGTCCTCTGCCAGTGGCCTGTTAGCGTGAGGCACTAGAGTATAAGAAACAGCACGAGTTCTTTAGTCATGGAGACTCTGTTGCAGTGGCCACCCCTTTGAGGGAGTTCCAACTGGAACTGGTGTCAGAGATATAGAGAGAAAAGATAGATGGAAACACTGCTTTAACTCTTTCATTGCTCCGAGCATTAACTAACACTTACATAGCTGGATGCGACTGCAAATTTCTTATCACACTATAAGCTGTGTTGGATGGCCTTGGACAGATTTCCAATTAAAGGATTAGTCACTTTAGGCATTTAGAAACCACCTTAATGCGACAGTGACCATAGTGGAAAGTTACATGCCTTTTCTTTTCTTTTATCAAAATTTTTTCTCTTTTATCTTACTTAAGTTATCTACCTACTGTATAGATGTGAACGTGGTAAAGCTACAAAGAATAACAATGTATTGAGTAATATATGTTTTCACCACTATAAGTCAGACTGGAAAGGAATCTAGAAAGGAATCTTGACACAAACTGGAATGAGATCTTCTGAGACAATAACCTCGCAGCAAACACAAAAATATACTGGGAGAAGCAAGGGCAAATAATCATGCAGCAGAAACAAAAGGAAAATAAACACAAAACGGAAAATACTGTACCTAGGGACAGTAAACTGTGGATAAATAAAAGAAGGGCATAAAGAAAACAAGAATAGGATAACAACAAAAGAAGAATAAAAAAGATTTAATGAGAAAATAAAGAATGCAAATATCAAAATAATGAAATCCCAATGAAGAGATAAGAAAATGAAAGAAGGAAAAGGAAAAAGAGTTATACAGAAGATGGAATGATATCCAAAGTTAACATTCACATACATAAAGAGTAGAAAATCAATAAAGTGAAGACTGGACCTTCTAAACTAGGAGATAAATAAGAAAATCATCCCTGTGATATAAGCTGGATGTTGACTAAACTATATAAATCAATATTCAGCTCAAAATATAGGGAGAGGTAGAGAAACCACAACTAAAGGAGCCCTAGAAAAAGCTCTTCTTTATCCATCACCATTTCAAAAGAACTTTGGCCCTGCAAGGGATTACCTAATTTCTTAAGCTGCTGAGTGTCCCATTGGTCAAGATACAGGACTTGCCAGGTATCATGGTCCAAAAAATTAACCCACCCACCATAAGACATGGATTTTTTGTCCAAAGTTTGTTCCCAACACCCTGGCTATGTGAGAAAACATAGCTTCAATAAACTATACACTTCCCTCCCACCTACACTAAGTTGTGGAAGGTACTTGTCTACCAAAATATCAATGGAGATCAGCATGACTGGACCATGGCAAATGGAGGTTTGACTGGTTGAGATCCTTTCCTAGGCTGGCACTCACATAGGGTTCAAAACATTGTTGATTCTTTCATACTGCAAACACTAAAACTAGTGGATGAATTTGGAAATGGGGAAACTAGCAATGAAAATGGCAGTTATAATAAAGTTCCTGATGACTCCATGAAAACATATTCTCAAGCACTGCCATGAGATATAATAATAGCCAGCTCCTGATAACAATAAGTTAAGATAAACTAGAACACTGTCAGAGATAAGAGCATGATAACAGTGATCAAAATACATTCATGGAGGATAGCTGGGGTAAGCAAGGTCTTCTATCACTATTTTGCAAAATTAACTACATTACAGTAGGCTTGGTCGCCACAATTTAAAATGGTTAGACTCTACTATGTAATGCAAACTCCTAATTCTCAAGATTCAAAAGGATATAATGTGGCCTATAACAGATCATTTTGCTTAGAACTAAACATGTAATCCTTGGGAGCACTGGATGCTCAACTGAAATGTACCATCTCACTACTGTACTATCTTTACTGATGCCCCTAAAACATACCGCATTAAATAAAACTACAATACAGTGAAGTATGATAAACAACTTAACCAGATGAAATCTCACCTATTTTAAGACTGTTTTGATGGTTTGGCTTGTCATCTGTAAGAGGACCCCAGGTATCTATAGAATCTGGAAAACCAGGTGTCTGCCTATTCTGGAATGTTCGTGGGCCCATAGAGCTTCCCCTGCCACGTCCACTTCGACTTCTAGCCATGGGAGTTCCATTAGTCATTCTCCCACGTCGTGACCCTTCTCCACGACCTGGACCATCCCAACTCTCACTGAAATTTATGGTGAATGGAAGAGGAAACCAAAATCAAAAACACTAATTTGAAAGGTATAAAAGTAAGAGCAATGCTTTAGTACTGTTTACCAAACAAGTATACCTGCAACATATTTCATTCCAACTTAAGTCTGTACATTTTAAAATATGTGTGATTTAAAAGCCCATACTTTACACACTGCAATTAAGGTTAGACAACATGCCCAAATGTAATGACATCATCTCAAACATTAAAGGCTGACTCACAACTCTATCACAAACTTATGGAAAACTGATTGAAAGTTCCATGGCTATTTTACTGGACAACAACATATAGCCTCTTAATCAAATCTTTAAATGATTAAGCAAGTAATTCCTGTGTTCAGTAGCAATCCTCATTCAACAGGTCACTATCAATACTCAAATAACCCATATTCCAATCTTATTAGACTAGGCTATTGCCTTACATACTATTCTAAGAAACAATTTTATCCTTAAAAAAAGGTCTGATACTTGTTTGCCATTCCCGGACTTAACACGGTACTATTATGAATGGATGAACAATGTTCCCATTTGCTCAAACCAATCTCTAGCTGTCACGTGTACAGCAATGAAATCAAAGCAAACCATCCACAGGCAAGCCACAAAGACTATTCTAAGGCTAACCGTACCCAATTCACATGCCTTGGTTTAACCTAATGACAACACACACTCCCCCGCTCCCATACACAACATCAATAAAATACATTTTATCTAATGCATGCCTCTCATCCTCCTGAATGTCCAGGCCTAGGTAACTCAAAGCCTCTTTCATTCCATCTATCTATTTCTTCTCAGTCTCCCCATCCTCTACTCCCTACACATCTGCTATGTACATTCCCTTAGTCAATCTTTCTCTGCTCATCCTCCCCATGTGTCTGAAAAATTTCAAGACATCCAGGTCAGCTCCCTTAATCAAACTGCACAAGCATTAATAATCACCCATCTCTCACCATCCACTTTTATTTTAACCCACACTCTAGAACTCATTTCCTTACACTCTTTTACACACTCCCACAAATCCTGCTTCAGGAATAGTGCTACCCCTTCCTTAGCTCGTCTTCTCACCAACCCCTGACTTTACTCCTAAGCCATTTCCAAACCATTTTTCTCCTTTATCCTTTAGCTCTGTTTGACTCAGCTCAAGATCATTCACATTTCTTTCCTCATGCATACTACCTATCTCTCCTTTTTTCTCACGATGGTTACATTCACACACATTCAGACACCCGAGTCTAAGCCTTCAAGGAGGATGAGCACTCCCCATGTGGCTCCTTCAGTTCCTATCTACCTATCTTTATCTCTAATACCCGTTCAGTTCCTATCTACCTATCTTTATCTCTAATACCTGTTCCCTCTAGGAACTCCCATCAAGGGGATGGCCATGGCAAAAGAGTCATCACTTCTCATTATTCTTACATGTCTCCCTCACATACAACATTCCAAACAATCTTCTCCCTTCTCTTACAAAATTGAAATACGATAAAATATTTATAATAATCTCATGTTCCAAGTTGGTGGTAATCTAAAATGTGCTGAACCACGAGTTTTGGGAGCTTAAAGATTTAGGAAACATGTACTTTTGATATTTTACCAGTTTTACATTTAAAACCACTCAAGTGTTTTGTTGCAACTGAAATCTGAGCCAATTCTATTAATAACTCACACTTCTTCAGCTACAGTTTAAATATGAGCCAATTCTGCTGTGTAACCGAAGAGTTCTAGCTCTGGGAAATTTATATTTCTAGTAACAGCAACAACCTCATACAGAGATCAGGGTCATCAGATACAAATCTGGGTAGGGAACACCCAAGAACCATCCCAGAAAAGTCTGGTTCAAAGTGTCCGAGTAGTTTTGCAGCTGATCTTAATTACCTATGTCAACAACACATAAGCAATGCACAACTGTTTTCCTAAAATTAAAGTTTGAGCCAATTTTGCAAATACATGTTAACAACACAAAATTTCTTGACTACAATTGAACTCTGAGCCTGATCTAGAAGCAAGTTCTAACTACTTGAAGACATTACCATTATCAGTATCAGTATATCTTTGATGATGGTTGGTCACTGAACACAATTCTGAAGAGGAACCACCAAAGAATACTCCTAACACGTCTCATTAAAATGGGCCATGTGGTTTCAGGCACTTTCGTATGAATTCTTGACAAAAGAGCTTTGGCCTTTCCTAAACAATCAGCAGAACTAGATACTTCACAGAAAAACCATCATCATATGTTAAAGAATTCATATGTCACATTGCTGCAGTTTAAATGTGAGCCAATTCTCCCATAAAACAAAGAAGTTATGGCTATTTCAAGAAATTTATAATTTCAGTACCAACAGCCATCTTAATGGCGATTAAGGTCAAAATGAAAAATTTTGAAATGGGAACACCTAAGGACTATCCCACATTCAATATGTGGCTACGGTCATATGTAAACCAATAATGCCTTAAACCTAAAAAGTTACAAGTATTTCTAAAATCTAAAATATTAGAGTCCCGGCAGCCATTTTGATAGTGGTCAATGTCATCGCTTGATTTTGAGAAGGGACCATCTAAGGACCATCACAACCAAGTTTGATTTAAATTGGCCCTGAGTTGTAGGGGAAGGTTGAAATGTGAAAATCTAAATGATGGAAAAAGAAAACAAACAATTAATGGAAGCTGACAAGTGTTAGCTAAAGCTCACACAGGTGTTGTGACCATGTGGGATAACAAGTGAAAGCAAAAGCTTTAAGTGGTCTCTGGCCAAGTGAACTAATAACTGCATCCTCCACAATAAAACCAATTGTTTTGTCCATCATAACTTAATAATAATTACTTTTGTACCTAAAAGTGAATAACTTTACTAACTAGTCTTAAGACTGCATCAAGTGTTCTGAATTACCAATGCAACATGAAGTAGCCTACCTATTTTCATACGATATAAAAAAAATCAAATCTAACAAAACTATGTTTCCATGAAATTTACATAACCAATTCATCAAAATCTGCAAACTTACTGCTGATCACAGAAAAAATGTGCTTACCTGTCTCGGCCACCTCGACCACTGCCACCACCTCGACCTCTAAATCTAGGTGGACCACCTCCTCTTGGCCTGGACCCACTCCGCTCTCGGGAATTTACCCGACGATTCTCCTTGTTACTCTCTGCCTCGTTTGACTGAAAAACAATTTCAAACTTACATTTGCAGAATGAACTGTGTACAAACCATCCCTATCCAGGTGAAAGTTTCTGAAAATCACCCAATTAATTATGAGCTATTTGGAATCTGCAAAGTAATTATTTCTTGCAAACTCAAAATGTCCTACGTGAAGAGGAAGAGCAAAGTGTAATTAACCTATGAGACAATCTTAGTGTATGTGAGATCCTGAAGAAGGCTGGAGAAAATTCTGAACCTTATCTTTGATTATGGATTTCCTTTAAAAAGTACAGGAGAGAGAAGGTTGGTTGGATTTGACAAAAAACAGCTCTAAAGTGAGCTAGCATAACTTATGATTAACTGTTTTAAGCCAAGAGTGAAACTGCCTGTTATTCATCAATATATTGCAATGGATGAAAAATAAGGAAATCATGCCAATAAGCACAGGAATGCTTAACAGATGTGATTTGAATGAAAAATATGAAAAACAAACCCTCTGGAGTAACGGAATCCTAAACTGGTCTTAAAAACCTCCTGAAAAGTTAGGAGTTAGAGATAAACAAAAGGAATACAGAAATATGCAAATGGTTCCTAATGAAATGGAGTAGAACTGGCATTCTGCACGCTAAGAGAAACTGGCACCCTAAAAGCCAAAAGAAAGGAGCAAGTACATGGAGACATCAATGTTCTTTTGAGCAAAGGTGGGTATGTTTGAATGTATAGTAGACCTGACGGTGTTGTATGGATGCAAGGATGCAACTCAATGGCATTTTACATACACACACAAAAGTGCGTGGACATGCTGAAAATCTATCGGCACAGGCCGAAATGTGATGTGAGGCAGATTGATCATGTAAGAAATAACACTAAGAGAACTGTGGCTGTAAACACAAACATTTGCCAGTATAATCATGTGTCTTGATGTTGTAGCGCCAATAGCTGTGTGTTAATATATCTTATAATATTCCTGTTTAATGTATTTCATGTAAAGAGTGTAATTAGATTAATGTATGTTATCATGTCTGTTCATTGGTTCAAGACACGTCTGAAATCACAATCTGTAACATTAAAGAATTGCATACGAATCCTACTTTGTTAATTCATATTATTACAATATTAAGAAGGATGGAGTGAAAAGATTTTGAAAATAGGGGCTTGAATATGGAGGAGAGTGAAAGGTGTGCATGGGATAAAGTGAATTGGAATAATGTGGTATACTAAGGTCAAAGTGCTGTCGATGGACTGAACCAGGGTATGTCATGTGTCCAGGGTCCTGGTTGTGGATAGGAAGCGGTGGTTTCTGGGGACTACATACGACAACTAAAGAATGGATGTGGGCAGATGGGGCCTTTCTTCATCTGTTACTGGAGCTACCTCGCTAACGTGCGAAACAGTGGTCAAGTGTATATATAAAGAAGTGCTGTTATTCAGTTTCATATTGTTTTGCCAGTTGTTAGTAAAATAAAGTTAGATATCAAATGTATTAGATGACAGATGAAGGATATATGATATTTAGGGATCTCAACTCTGACAAAGGAGAGAGATTGTACTGCACTTCACTGCAAAACTTGTTGTCATTTTAACCAACGGGTAGATCTGTAAGTCTTTCAAAGGTCTCTATGACTCAATCCTCATGAAACAGTTTCAGATAAGTCATTAAGAACTGAGAATGATTTTGAGGTATGAACCCCTGAAACACATTCAAATGGTTAAGTTTACAAGATAGTATCTAGCAACATATGGAGATCAATCTTCTAAACCCTAAACCAGACTATAGTGAAACATGCAGCAAAACAACCTACTTCCTCCAGCAACATACCTATCAACACCGCTACCATAGGCATTTCTTGATGAAGGATGTTTCCACTGCAAATAGGTAGGACACCTAATTCATGGCTTTGCCATCTACTCAAAGAAATCACAGATTTCTATGACTACATGATATATTCAAGACAACCTGAAACAACAAGGAGGAAGCTTTGCTGATTGGAGCTATCAAAAAAAGGGGCTACTCTTTCCTCATGTGAGTCTGTACCTCAGACTGAAGACCGTTCTACGATCATGGATATGTCAATGGTAAGCCAGCGAGGGTAAAAGGTGGCTTAAAAAAAAAATAAATAAATAAAAAAATAAAAAATAAAAAAAGGTTCTGACATACTATGAGACACAGACCTGCGGGAAACCACTGGGGTGTCTTCAACGAACAAGTACAGTTGTTCTGAATATGAGGATACTCCCAATGAAACTTGTGAAGTTAAAGGAACTAGGGATTATACTAGCATATATGTAGGCCCTGACTTGTAATCAGAACATTACGAGATTTGAAATTTTACAACTGATAGAAGAATATTATAACCTCTCCTTAGATAAACCAGGTTGTACCAATGTAGCAAAACATGAAATTCAGTAATAAATGCTACATGTGTCTTGAGAAAAACCATAACATTTTCCTTTTTCCATCAGGGAGTCAGATGAAATTGAAGTTCAGAAGAAAATAATCCCTAAAAACAATATACTTTCCTGTACATTGGTTTGGAAGGCTGTTGAGTGGAAAGAAAAGGCCCTGAGTGGGCAGTGCAGAAGCTCCTTACCTATGTAAACATGCAATAATTGCATTTTTCTAGGCACGATTCTATTCTACTGACTTAATCAAACTGGGTTTTTACAGACAAGATTTCACACCATAAATACTTATTTTGAGTGTTCCTGGAGATAACTCACAAACGTGGGAAATGGCAATCAAGTTTAACAAAAAATACCATTTACATTTATATATATATATATTTTTTTTTTTCATACATATTCGCCTTTTCCCGCGTTAGCGAGGTAGCGTTAAGAACAGAG
>JAYMFT010184760.1:0-11984 GCA_038088735.1 Panulirus argus
GGAGAACTTCTTCGAAGAAAAGTAATATCTTTACTACAAAGTAATTTCATCTCATCTAGCAGTCCCTCTCTTTATACACGCACGCACGCACATATTTATATGTTTATACATATTCGCCATTTCCCGCATCATAGAGGTAGCGTTAAGAACAGAGGACTGAGCATTAGAGGGGAATCCTCACTTGGCGCCCTTCTCTGTTCCTTCTTTTGGAAAAGTAAAAACTGGAGGGGAGGATTTCCAGCTTCCCCGCTCCCATCCCTTTTAGTCACCTTCTACGACACGCATGGAATACGAAAGCAGTATTCTTTCTCCCCCATACCCAGGGATAATATATATATATATATATATATATATATATATATATATATATATATATATATCACCGGAACAGTAGTAACAGGAGAACTTCTTCGAAGAAAAGTAATATCTTTACTACAAAGTAATTTCATCTCATCTAGCAGTCCCTCTCTTTATACCACGAAAGCCTGACATACTGCAAAAATGGCATTGTCTTTCAGCCAAAAATATCTTCCCACAGTGTTTCTCTTTCCAAGGATTTTACCCAATAGAACGACTGAGATGTTTTAATGGTATTTTCTGTCTTGAAAATATCATCACCCTGACACCCACGCATAATCACTTGTATATCGAAATGAATATGTTCGTTTTCATATATAGGAAAGCAGACTGACTCCTTATCTTCACAGTTAAGCCACTACTCATTAAGCATGCACAGTCTGTTTTTTTTATTATTATTATTATTTCGTTTACCTTCTGACCACCATTTCCAGCACGCTGTGTCTTGTCCTTGTCCTTTTGCAGTATGTCAGGCTTACGTGGTATAAAGATAGGGACTGCTAGATGAGACGAAATTACTTTGTAGCACAGATATTACTTTTCTTCGAAGATGCGTCTTTTCTCTAACCCCATTTTCTCACTTTCTCTTCCTCTTTCTCTGTACTTTATAAAAACTTTATGTCCCTCACCGTTATCATATCCCCTCCCTTCTCATCTCTCTTCAGGATGGAATTGAGATCGCTCTCTCTTTTGTCCTGATGTCTTCTGTATTTATCTGGTCGCGACTCTTTCACTTTTCCTCTGGCATGTCCTCCTCTTCTGTCGTTTCCTTAGAGCTTTCATCCTTTCTCATCTTACCCTGTGTCAGTTTCTGCATGCTTGAGATTCTGTTGAAAGGCCTTCGACTCCTTCTTGGACTCTTGAGCCAGGAATCCATACCATACACTGGCACCATACATCACTCCACAATGACCTTACAAGCCACACATATATCCAAGTGTTCTCTCGACATCGATAGGACCTCAGCTGAGAGATCTTGTCCCTCAGGAGAAACTTCTCTCAGTCCCGCTGAGTCTTGCCCGCGTCTCTACCGCAAGTAACTCAAACGGCCCCTCCAGTAACAACTGACGTCCTCCACTTTATGCTGACGTAAATCTCCGGCCGTGAGTATTCATGGGCCATTGCCACGCAAATAGGTAGCTCGTCTGGTGTGCTTACGAGACCCTGATTCACTCCTTTGTTGCAGGAAGGCTGAGGTAGGCATCTCCTGCAGAAGGTGTCGTGGCAGCCGGGAAACGTGTGAGCATCAGTATTACGCTGTCCTATGATATTAGTATCAGACTATGCACGTAAGCACTCAGGTCCTCTGATGCTGAAAGTCTGTATGTAGTTTCTGGTGAATTCCCTGTGAATTTAAGACGCATAGAACTTGGGTTAAATCATCTCTGTAGGCTTAAACCTACACCATCTAACCCTGAATTTAAGCATATTTTTGCTGCTGAGAAGACTGAGGTATCTGATCAACATCTAAAGTTCTCTGAACATCAAATGAAAGATCAAAAAGTGTCATTTATGAGAGTAGTTTGGACATAAACTCTATTCAAGAAGTAGGTTTTGCTTACTTCCCTCCCTGGATGGTTCCTTTGACCAAACTTTGCATGGAAAGGATGATAACAGCCAAAAACAATATCATTTCGTGATACAAAAGTAAGTTCTTTCGGCATGAAATTATTCACGCTGAAAGAATAATAATATCTATTGATGGCCCTGTGTATGACGAAGCTACTGAAGAAATCTCATATGGCAAAACTACCAAGAGAATCACCCACATTTACCGCAGTACTTAATGGTATTCAAGCTATACGTAGAGTAAATGAGCAAAACAAGAAAATATTCTACTCCCATTCCCAGAGTCTGCTTTTGTTTCTACCAAGCTATGTTCCGATGCATCCCATAGTTCAAGACGTTTAAGGCTGGATTGTAAGGATCCATTCAAAACATGAGAGTGTAGGATTTTGCTGGTTTCCTGGGCATGTTGGTATCAGCAGTAATAAGATAATAGATGGCGAGATTAACGAAGCTATAGCCATCAATCTATATACGAGAATTGTACCTCATAATGACCCTATAGGTAGAATAGATAATTATATTAGATGTAAATGACACGCTAGATGGGACTCGGAAACCCAGAAGAAAGGTGTTGAAATTTAGCTTTTCTCTTTAAAATCTAATCGCCATTTTGAGAAAATTTTGTATCGACTGAGGGCTGGTCATCCTATGTTTGCTCATGGTCACCTGATGGAGAGGAGACGTGCCCCATTATGTGGCACATGCAATACCGGGGAATATGCACTAACGGAGTGAAAATAAAGGAAATCTCAAGAGATATATATGTGTATTATATAATAGCAATTAGAGAAATAAATGTATTGGAGAAATTCTAGACAATAATGTTGATGAAAATAGACACGATGTCTTTAAAGAAAAAATGTAAAAATCTATAGTTTTCGTATTTGTTTGCCGTCTCTTGCATTAGTGAGGCAGTGCCACTCTCCGCCTGTCATATATAATGCACCAAAACAGGAGCCCTCTGTCCATATCCAAGCTCCACAGACCTTTCCATGGTTTACCCTGACCGCTTTATATGCCACAGTGCCATCTGTTGACAGTACGTCGCCCCCTGTATAACACAGAACTCCGGTTCAATTTATCCCATGCACACTTCGCATCCTCCCGCATTTTCAGGCCCCATTAACTCAAAGCATCTTTCAGTCCATCCTATCACCTCGTCCTCAGTCTTACCCTTGTCCTTGTTCCCTCCATCTCTGACACGGTTATCATCTTAGTCATTCTCTCTTCACTCATCTTCCCCATATGTTCAGATAATTTCAGCACATATTGTTTAGCTCTCTCAAACATACTTGACATCACTAAATTCTTCTCTAATCTTGTCATTCCTTACTCTGTCAACACTTCGCACACAGCATTCTATTTCCAACACGTTTAGCTCCTTCCATACCTCGGACAATTGTTACAAGTGTGTTAGAATCATGAAACAAGTGATTACCAGGTACGAGATGTGGTTGTGTTTTCAGAGTCAGGCGTTACAGGCGAACCGTAACGGCGAGTGATGTTGTTATGAGACGTCACGCCTCCCCGTAAGCCTAGCTTGAACTGCCATGTCTCATTTCGCTGGTCAGGACAGTGTCACGTATACTGTAAACCATCAGATTTGGTATGGCTTGATCGACCTTACGGACCGCTTATCCCAAGAGCAGATCTGGGGTCAGGCGACAGTGTTTCCATTCTTTGATGAAAGTTTTATAAACTCATCAATAGTTGTTTACGTCTGTACCATGTCGACTCGTGAGGGACTTCCCACTTGTGTGTTGGCTGAAGGCCAGCGGCTCATGGTAAGGCCCCAGACACAACCTTTATGACACAGGTCCTGCCACCTTTGAGATCATGTCAGTTTATACACAGGTCTGCAGCCCCTGAGCTCACTACTCCTGCTGGATACATCGCTCCGCCAGGCAGGATATGCGGTTCTTCAACCTCCGTAAGTGTTGCCTCAGCCAGCCTGCCGTCTGCCTGCAACATCATTTCTTCTTCATTATGTCGACAAATTTTTGGTTATCTTCAAACAAATATTTATTCCAACTACATTTGTCGTTGTACATTCATTCTAAGCTCAGAAATCATTAATTCTTTATACACGTTTTATTTATTTACAAATGATGGAATTTTAGCCACAGTTTGTACTTTGAACATAAAAGATGGACACTTTGAAGTACTCCTCTCCAAGGTTTACTGGTTGGCGATCACTGGATCGGCATTTATTCAGTTAAAACGCTTCTGCAGTAAAACTGACAAGGCATCATAAGAAACGAGTTCGCCCCTTTAAGGAACCTGATCCTTTATCCTTCAACTAATCGTAGTTATCAGGAAGTATGCTGAAGAATATTGCAAGGAGTTTCATTTGGTTGCAGTTGATGTTGAATGTCGGACATAAGGTTCACTTTGCAGCATGTGAGAGTATGAGTCACTGTTAAAAGTGTTTGGGATTTAATTTCATGGATACCAGCGTAATACGATCTCACTGTTGGCTGGAAGAGTATGATTCGTTGGTGTTTATTTGGTAATACCCAGTAATGATCGAAAGGCCAGATTATTATACCCAAAGGGTCTCACCGTCGTGTGGTTTGTGGAAGTGATCACATAAAGCCCGCCAGAACCTGTTTCACACAGTGTAATTATATCACACACAGAAAAGCGGAGGAAATATCTCGTTAATAGAAAGACTGAAGCAAAGGAAAGTGTAAACTTACACTCGCATCCCTTGGGGTAAAAAGAATGAGAATCGAACTTGAAACAAAGTGAAAGTGAGGCAGAAATAGCATGATGCGATGTCTAAAAATATATGTAAAAACAAGCAGGAGTGAGGAAAGTAAGAGCTGTGTCTGTCAGGTGTTCCCTGTAAGATCACACGTCAGTTGCCAGGCTTTGAGGACGACACCATATACAAACAGATGTGATGCCATTGTACGTTTGGAGGTAAACATCAGGGATCTGACAAGCCATGGGTAAACAAAGAAAAATCAGTAGAGATGTTTCCTTCAGATGCAATGTAGGCAAAATTGATTTCGATATTAGTTCATCTTTTATTTTCATTCTTTTATCGCCTGTTGGATGGACTGCTGTGTGAGACATAAGATGCTGAGAATGTCAAGACTGTTCCGTTGACTGGGGTACAGGTGTGGCCACAGTTGCTCTAAGGCATGTGAACGTTCTCAGCCTAGAAGAGTTACAGGTGTTCTCCATGTCTTTGGAACACTAAGCAAACTTATGTGTTCTCTCTTGGATACAGAGAAAGTGTATATATATATATATATATATATATATATATATATATATATATATATATATATATATATATAAGCTTAAAGTGTAAGGTGCGGATTTTAGTTCGATAATAACTTCTTGAACTTGTTTTCAAGCTAGATCAGAATATTGGCGTTAACCGTTATACATTGTTTACTTTCCACTGGTATCCGGGCTGGAAATATCTGTTTCCCTAATACTTGAGGGAGTACCTTCAAAGGCCAATTTGGAATCAAAGCATTTTTACCATTTTCTGTATCTGAATTTATTGTGATTTTTGCATCAACAGCGAATCGATTAATGCTAGAAAAAAGTGTGATAAAGCGGATTACACCTCATCATGCAAGTGCACCAGCAATGTCACCAGTTTTGGGGCCATCGGTGTGGATATGATAACCTCTCAGAGAATCTGTTCTTCAAACATCACACGGTCGCTGGCGGACCCCCAACATGTCACACTTGTGACGTGGGCAACAAACTGAATTGTTTTAGGTTGTCATATGCCACATGCTTGAAGTGCTTCAGCACAAACAGTTGTATCTGGCAGTCAAGAACGTAACATAGTAATAAGATGTATGTAAGAATTCATTAATGAAACCTTAGGCAGCTTCAACATTTTCTCTTATGTCATCAGTACATGCCTTGGCTGCTGTGACAATAGTTCCTGTTCTTCCCGCAGGTGTGTTGGTGGTGCTGATGGTCATATGCCTCTTCGTCGCCTACGCCCATCATGACCCACCATATGGGAGAAGTAATAACCTTACAACATCTGTGACTGTTACATGACACATTCATGAGGCAATGAAACAAAGAAATGTTGTCCGGATTTAGACTGTGATTATCATTTACAAGATAATGGTAATGAGAGCTGAACGTCCGTTATAAATGCCGACATTTGCAAACGACGGTAGATGTATTTCGTACCCATCTTGTTACAGGTCAGATAACCGCGTTCATTCCCGTGATGTTTTTAACGTAGGAACCACAGTCAATGACCTCCGAACTCTAGCGTGTCAGAAAGTTACATTAAACGAAAAGAATTAAGAGAGTTCGGTCGTGTTGGACCAAGGTAGACAGTCTTAGTTCGGCTCAGAAACAACGAAAGGGCGGGCATCGGTGACTAGTGGAAATAAAAGGAAAAAAAAGTAAAAGAGAAACAGGCAGTGTTTCCCTTTGTATGAAAAGAAACACAAATTACAAAGCTATGAGAGCTCAGCACAGACTTCCAGACATGGAGAACAACATTCTACAACCCTCAAAAAGACTGATTTACGTCTTTCTTTCGTAATAATATATGGTTTTTGCAATTCCTTTTGTCCAGAAATAATGTCAGACCTTCTTTAGATTAATCAGAATCAAAAGATTATAGAAAAATGAAAGAAATTATGGTCATTATCAAGCAAACAGTACATTCAAATCAGAAGAAAGCTAAGTAATGTAGGTCATTAAAGAAAACTCAGAAAAGTTTCGCAGATGATGGCACTGAATTGATAAATGTTGATATAAATGACACTAACTTCGGTGCATTACATATCTATCTTCATAACAACAGATGATAACATTGGTTATTAAAAAATGTGCTAGTTTTTCAATTCATAACACAAACAGGATACAATATAGAAGGAATAGAATAGTTCGGGAAACGCTTCGAATATGCTATTCTAAGAGACAGCAGTTCTTTAAAGATTACTTCTAGAAATCTATGTAAACTATCAAACACTTTTTTACCTAGTATTCTAATAGCTGTTGTTTATGTGAGAAATCTCATATATCTATAAATGCAGCTGTATATACAGTATAGCCGTTTGCTATAACCGAGTGACAAGCAAAATATAGGAGCATCACAAACCATCGATATTTGGTTTCAAGTACAGAATTACCACGAGAGTGATTCTGGGAAATACTCACAAAGAGGCAGGTGGACGACTGGCATTATTTCGTGCGTGTATACAAGAATCTGTGGACAGGGGAAATTCACACAGACTTTAGTGAATCAACTGTGCGTCAGCGTTACAATAGCCCGGCCTACACCCAGGGCTGATGAAGTAACTCGTAAACCAGTGGAGCAAAAATAACATGCCCTGCAGGTGACCTCCAACAGTGATGTACTCTGCTTTGCACTGGTAAGCACTGCAGTTTCGAGTCGCGGTGTTGTAGAACATTAGAATTCCTGTCTGTAGGTCTGTTATGATAGTGTCTGGAATATATATTACTCCACAATTGTTTGCTCTGGTATAAGATTCCGTTTTCTCTCTGTACCTTAGCACGGATTTAAGCAAGTTTGAAATTCGGATCGCATTATCTTCCCCATATTTACTTAATCTATCCATATCAATAGAAGGTTTATCATAAGTAATGACTCCCAACCAAAGATAATCTTCATTTCATCGAGTCTGCTTGGTCAGGATAGGGCAAGAGGCGTTCTTAAGCGAGAGCGAGTATAACCTTTTGGCTACGTGATCCTTATCACATCGTCAGTATTGGTCAATTTCTTGTTTTTTTAGTCATCAAATGAAAGGTGCATTAACGCCCCGTTGTCGTCTGTTTATTTACAATCAACGTTTTTGAGTTACGCAAAGACGTGTGAGAGAGAAGCTGTCTGAGCAATATGATAAAGGCAGCTAATATTTTCGTTCCCCCAGACAACCTTGTGTTCCCTTCCCTCCCCAGCCGAATTGGTTACTCTCACTCCTATACAATATCCAAGTGACGATGTTTTCTCTGACAATAATCAAATTGTATCGTAAGCGTTATCAGGAGGCATATAATGCATTTACATAATCATTATATAGTGGTAACATATAAATGATATCTTTGGTGGACAATATGTGTTGCTGGCTAATGCATTATCTTTCACTTTATCTGGCCAAACATATAGAACGGAAAAGATGTAAGCACCGTAAACACCGCAGACTTATGAGGAAAATGAAGAAGTTGTTGAAAGAAAAACGTCAACAGGAGCTAGATTTCTTAACATACGTCCAGCAAGATAACCCTCAACAACCTGCTCCTAGTGATAAAGGCAGCAGCAACCGGAACTACCTGCAGAATGACATTGTCGTCCAGCCCATCATCATGTAAGCAGGGATCACCACCCTTATGTCCTGACCACTCTCCGAACCCCCGTGTGTGTGTGTGTTGTGTGTGTGTGTGTGTGTGTGTGTGTGTGTGTTCACCCACGTCTGTGTCGATCTCGTCTTTCATGTCTGACTAACATCCCACACTTAATTACCGGTTCCTTCTTCCACTTTAGTTATGGGTCACGTTTACCCCACCAGACACACGGATAACTCCCCTCCGGACTTACATCCCTGCATTACTCACCTACTAACTTATTCTACCATCACTTAACGACTGTTCTTCCCTCAGTTACGGCTAGGCTTTCTCCTCAAAATACACACATTTCTGTTTCCTCAGAAATGAAATGATTTCGCTTCTAATTTACAAATATCTTTTCTCCTTGGCAGTGACATCCGTTTCCTTCATTACTTACAAACGTCTGTACGTATTTCATCGTTCTGCCTTTCAGATTCAAGCCTCCTCCTTAGATTATCCAGCTGCCGCCTTCAGAACACATTGTCCTTTCCATTCACACTTTCCTGTAAAATATCCATGGCAGTGTACTATCTCTTCATTCCCCGTGTGGACTTCCTTAGCTGTATCCCTCCCTGTCCGCTGATGTGACAGAGGAAGTGGTGGCTGGGAAGGAGGCGGTTGCTTTACTAGCCTATCTTTATGTATAAGAATCTTCCAGTAGTTGACCTCGTCATAGACCATCAGGTCGTGCGTTGTCTTGCCATCCCATATATAGAATTCTCCTCTCTCTCTCTCTCTCTCTCTCTCTCTCTCTCTCTCTCTCCTTACTCTTTTCTTCACTTTGTCTCACACTTGTTCTAATCTCTCTCATGTCCTTCCTATGTACTTGAGCTATCCAGTTCCATTACTAAAGTTAACAAGATTCCTTATGTGTGTTTTGGCGTTTTCATCACACGTTCCTCCGGGTAAAATTCTTGTTGTAATCTAAGATTTCTTACTTTAAGATCTTTGTATCCTCACGACGGTTTAGGGAGCTCAATATCCACTTTAAATCCAGTACATTGCGAAGTAGGCACCATACAACGGCTGCAGAGTTACTATTGGGTCCTCGTATATCATGCCCTTATACACCTTACAAATTAAGATTCAACAGTATTTTTATCATTTACTTCCTTATGTATATTATTTCGATTATTATTATTCTTATCATCCTGTTTGGTCATAAATATCACTTACGACTCAGAGGCAGGGTGTGTGGCCTAGGGTTTATGGCAATTACATTATAAAACATAATTCTTTTACTGGCGCCATATACTGTATTTGCTGAATAACAAGTGTGAATAAAAGTTACAGCATGAGACTCGTATCCCAAACCAAAGTGTATAATGAAGGATATTATATGCAGCCACCCTGACTATCAACTGGCATTTTCATGATGGTTAATTAATATTCTTTTTCTATACATTAGAATGCCGGGCGCCACCTTACCCCCAAACATCAAGGAGAGCCGCTTAGCCGGCAAGTAGGAAGAGGCAAGTTGGTATGGATGACAATGGTGGTGCGGCCTACAGGAGTCATGACCGCCACCACAAGTCATCAGCTCCATTATGACCACCAGTCGTCAACACCACCACGACCACCATTCTTCAACACCACCACGACCAACATTCTTCAACACCACCACGACCACCATTCTTCAACACCACCACGACCAACATTCTTCAACACTACCACGACTGCCACTCGTCAACAGCACTACGACCACAAATCGGCATGTCGTCAACGCCACTCTAGCAGGCCAGCACACTCTGAAGTACTCACTAACCTGAGCCACCTGTTCGGGTGACCATCTGGGACGGGACCAGACCCTCAGCTGGCTAGTCTTCTGACCACCTTCACCCTTTGAGCACGATGGTACAACTAGAGCACGACGGTACGAGATTCTCGGGCACGACGGTACGATTTGGGCGCGACAGTACGAGACCTTTCTAGTTCACCACCACATATCTTTAGTCCTAGTATTAAGGATCAGTAAACTACCCTTCACAGTGAAGCATTTTCCTTCTGACAGAAAGTTCCACGTGGATGGTGCAATCCTACGACACCTGACTCACAGCTTAACATTAAAATGGTACAGGTTACAGCTGTCAGGCATACTCGTTTCCCTTTGGGTGAAATATTCACCCAACACCAATGTCTTAGTTCAGTTAGGTGTCTTTTAAATCTTGGACGGTTAAGTGTTCCTACAAAATCACTGTAGTTAACTGCTTCTCTATTGCAACACCTCCACTCTATCCTTGGCTCACCTCAGTGTTGCTCATATAACTACATGACAACAGACTCGTCTGGAATCATGAACTTCTCGGAGCTGGATTCTTCGTGTTAGCCATTGTTTTTCTTCCTCACAAATTCCTCACTCGGTCTTGGAATGGAAGCTTTGGTTATCTTTCTTTGATAAAAGAGA
This sequence comes from Panulirus argus, assembly GCA_038088735.1. Lineage (NCBI taxonomy): Eukaryota > Metazoa > Arthropoda > Malacostraca > Decapoda > Palinuridae > Panulirus > Panulirus argus. Next base: position 10,679 of record JAYMFT010184760.1, read on the forward strand.
TATCAAGAAATGCTACGTGTGATATAGTATTTTAATCACATGGAATACTGGACCATCGTCCCACAGGACTGGAAAGAAAACCGGCCACAGATCTCTGATGTCGGACCCTAGTTTGACTCCAGCGGGGTTGTTACATCAATCGTTCTTTCTCACTTTTCTCACTAGACGCCAGCTAAAGCTTCAGGTCTGTCAGTCGTCAGCCTCCTGGTCAATTATCTCCTCTTGTTTCTGTCATATTCCTTGCGTTCTTCAGATTCCTCTAGCGTATCTTCTCTCTTAAAGCGAGCTGTTGAGGCCCCGATTCGCCCAATTCCAGATCGTCTTCCATCAAGGATTCAGTTCATATAAGCCACACCAGCGCTTGAAATCACACCAGGCGTTCACGTAGATGAAAATGTGCTTAACATCTAGATCGCGTCGGGTACAGCCCTTGAGCACGATGGTACAACCCTTGAGCACGATGGTACAACACTTGAGCACGATGGTACAACCTTTAAAACCCTTCAATACATCGGTACAACCCTCGAACATGACTGTACAACCCTATAGCACAATGGTATAACCCTTGAGCGTGATGGTACAACCCTTCAGTACGACAGCACAATCCTTGAGACGACAGTACAACCCTTGAGCACGATGGTACAATCCTTTTAACCCTTCAGTACAACGGTACAACCCTTGAACACGACAGTACAACCCTTGGGCATGATGATACAACCTTACAATTCCTCTGCACGACGGTACAACCCTTGAGCACGTTGGTATACTCTGTGTACTCTGGCATGGCGGTAACAGGACGCACGAGCCTGTCAGATGGTGTTGGGATTTAAAACTTTTCGAACCTGTTGCAGCTGATGAGGTAGATTGTCCCAGCGAAACATGTTGTGCCCTGTGTATTGAAAGATTAATGTAAAATGTAAAGAAAGAAAACTATCTGAACTCTTATATATATATATATATATATATATATATATATATATATACTTAGCCTGAACCAGGTCTCTCTCTCTCTCTCTCTCTCTCTCTCTCTCTCTCTCTCTATGGTTTTTTAATTTGTTTATTAATGGGATGGTGAGGGAGGTAAATGCAAAAGTTTTAGAGAGAGAGGGGCTAGTATGCAGTCTGTTAGGGATGAGAGGGCCTGGGAAGTGAGTCTATTGTTTTTCGCCGATGATACGGCACTGTTGGCTGATTCGAGTGAGAAACGGCAGAAGTTGGTGACTGAGTTCGGAAAAGTGTGTGAAAGGAGAAAGCTGAGAGTGAATGTGAATAAGAGCAAGGTTATTAGGTTCAGTAGGGTTGAGGG
>JAYMFT010184771.1:0-11984 GCA_038088735.1 Panulirus argus
TCACTTTCTCAAAAATTTGTAAATACTTTCCCTGTCTGTTTTTCCCCCTTTCTTAATTCTCTCTATATTTCAATTAGAGCCCGGCCTTAATGTGGACTTTTTTTCGTGACTGGAGCCTTCAACTTAAAAAAAAAAACTCAGCAATGTAACGCAGTTAGATTGATCATTAATTCATGTTTGAAAACTATTTCTCCCGTTGAACAAGACCTGGGGTGAACGCTACGCGCTAATCCTGCCTTTTTGCAGATTCGGGTAGGTTGGTGCTCCGGGCACCGACCCTTGTATTAACACTGGCGGCCAAGATTGATACTTTCTGTAGAAGGAATGAAATCATTTACTGCCAAGTGAAAAAGAAAAGTCACTGAATGATCTTCATTCATTGCATTCCCTTAGTTCTACAGACTCAGTTCAATCTGTACACTTCTTTAAAGAAAAAAAAGAAAGAATCGAGAAATTAAATCCTGCATCTCAAAAAAGTTGAGAAAAGATTATGGGATGTTTTGAGCGACTCCCAAGATGAACCGTCTTCCGGCCGGCCGAAGCCAAGGTCGCCAGGTTCTGATATCGTCAAGTGGCTGCGCCTTGGTTTGTTAAACCTTTCTGGGGTTCCTGTCCACTCCTATACCCAGTCTGTTCCCACGGCCAGCAGGAGAGTGGTCCGGCTGGGGCCCATGTGCCTTCCGATGATGGCACGTGAAGCATTTATTATTATTGATATCATTGTTATCATTACTATTATCAATATTTTCTTATTCTTGTTATTGTTATTATCATTATTATCATTATCACAATTATTATCATTATTATTATAATTATTACTATTATTATCATTATCATTATCATAATAATAATAATAATGATAACAATTATCATCATTATTATTATTATTATTATTACTATTTTATATTACCACTGTTATTGCACAGCAAGACCATAAATGGGTGTAGACAGAGAGCGGATATACCAGCAACTTTTTCCTTCTCATCGATGATAGAGACTCATTCTGGATGCAAGTCTATAAGATTTCAGCCCAATTTAACACAAGTAAGAAAATGCTGAGCAGTCTTACGTTACTGTGGGTCGGCGGGCTGCTGCACGAGCCATTGTTTATGGCGTAACCAGTAACAACTTGTACAGTGTCATCATAATATATTAATCTGATTAATCTGTAATCATGCTCAGAATAAAATTGTTAGTTTGTTATATCTTACCCTCTCTCTCTCTCTCTTTCTCTCTCTCTCTCTCTCTTCGTTGAACTGTAAATGGGTGACCCCCATAATGCTAAGGGAATTCGGAAGCTCATCGAATTCCTCCCATGTTTTCTGAGGAATCCCATTTCTTATCTCTATATCAATACCTCTTTTCAGAAAGTTGACGGTTTTTGAATTTTTTTATATTAACTTCGAAATCTATTTATTTTTTTTTGCCCATATACCCGAAGTAGATAAAGTTTGGCTCTCATGTTAGTGGTGCATGTTAGCCTGATGCGTTCCTCTTAGATGTACGCTACGTAACACCCAGTTCCTCCTCCTCCCCTCACCTAATCAACACAAACAAGTCGACGGAAGTTTGATGTTCGCTGGAATGCAACGTAAAATTATTTCTTTTGCCTTTTTTTTTTCATGATTACTCGTTCTCCATCTCTCTCTTTCTTTCTTTCTCTCGTTGTGTTGTATTTTTTTCCTGGTCACCTCTTGCCACCCGCCCCTCCCACCACCTGGCCCGACCACCAAACATCCGGTAATTACTCAAATAGTGAACAAAGGCGCCCAAACCTGATCTGTGTCTCGACTGGATCACCCCAGAGGGATATCTCGCCAATTTGCATTACTAGAGCGTCATTTCCTGGTCGGTGCTTATCGACGCTGACGACAATCTTCAGGAAGCCACCAGATCGTCCAGGACTGGGTTGGTCTTCCCGCCTCTTCTTGGAAGGGCTGGCCCAAGCGAACGGTTCCTCTATGTGATGTGACTGACGTCTCCTGGCGACGACATGGCTCTCCAGCTGCAACAGGAAGGCCCAGTGCAACACCTGCCTCATCAAATGCTTCATTGAAACTCTTGCCGTACGCGAAGTCTCCCCAAACTTCCTTTTTTTCCAGCAAAATGCAAGATATAACTTCCCCGTTCCGGCTTTCCCACCGGCACAAGAAAGCATCAGACTCTGCTGCTGCAGTGTAGCCAGGAGTCGCCTGAAGAAGACTGTAGCAGCCCTTGTGGTTGCGTCCATGGGTGAGAAAGCGCTGGCACCAGTTGACTTAATGAGTGTGGGCCACGATGATAATTCTTGTCGCCGTGGAATGTTTCTTGGGGTATTAAGTCACTGTTAAATGACTCGCTTATGCGACAGTTTATGAAACCCGTCTCCCGCGGGGTCTGAATAATGACACGCGGACAGTCCTGCGTCTCTTCGGCTCATCGAAGAATATTGCTTCAGCGTCCAGGGATAAAAATTGCTGCCATTATCATTGGCCGTGGGTGACGGGAGAGAAATGGAAAGCTATCCTAATACGGGCTTCAAAATGCCTCCTTCTCTGATGACGGCGTTTTGAGAAATCCTCTTGTATATCCCCACGTGGGTCCTCGTTACTATGGAACCTGGCCAAGTAGGGCATGGAATGGCTGTAATCACCCGTACTTTGCCCTCGGGTTGATTAATCAGCGTAATAGGCACAGGTCTCTAGGTAATCAGATCACGCGTCTTCGTTCCCTGACTTCCAGACCGCGCAACATTCTCAGACCAGACCCTCGGGAACTCTTCTTTTCAAGATTCTGGCAACTCCCGACTCGACGCGACAAACAGGCTATTCGCCAAGCTAATTTGCTCCGAGGAGACTCCAAGGTGCTCCCATCCCCTGATTCTGGTATTACTAACACCGGCTCATTTACACCACCGCCCGCCTCCCTGCTCGCCCGCCCGCCCGCCCGCCCCGACCCCTGGCAGCCGCAACCCAGGCTGCCCAGATAAAGAACATTTGGTTGCTCTTTCCAGCTGGAGTTCTGTTTATAAACAATGGCCAGTGGACACGCAATGAACTCCTAAATCTCTCCGAACACTGTGGCTGGGACTCGCATCCCGGGATCACTGCCAAGACGGTCTCATTATCTATACCAGGGTAGTCAGACAAGGTGCAGGGGGGTTTACCACCACCCCTTCTGAGACATCACTGGGACAGAATATCTATTTTGTGTCTGCAGTTCAAGTTTCGAAGATTTCATGATTCGTGTCGGCATCTACAGTCTTACCAGGTTTTTAACGACAGTCAGTAACGACGAATCGTCATAACCTGCAGAGGGCTCTTGTTGCTTTTGATAATGATGATCTCATCGTTCTGATGAGGGAAAACTTACGACCGAAGCTCCAGGTGACGTCCTGGACCCAACAGTTAGCTAATAACAATGAGTCTTTGACCCGGATGAAGGGCGCGTACTGTGACCCCTTAGTGTGTAGAGGTCCCAGGGCGTCCAGCACCCACCACGACTGCTAAACAAGCATGTGTCAAGGTTCCCACCAGCATCCTGGAGCAATTATGGCTGCCGTTGTCGGTCGTATAACAGCCAGTGCCCAGCTCCATTATCTGGGTGTAAGACGGGCAAGACAGCCATGAGAAACTCCTTTATTTAGAAACGTCTAGGAATGCAAATCAGCCTCAAGACGTGAGAACCAAGCACAAAGCCAGGGTGAGTGTCATCATCCCGAGCGGCGTGGGGCAGACCGGCTTGGGCACACGTATTGTGGCAACCGTTCAGCACACGGATGTGAAAAACCGAGGAAACGGGCCCATTGGTGGCCCTGGAGAAGGCGTGGCCCGGGGAGGCTCCACCCCGGTCCGGCGGGCATAAGGGGCGTGCCTGAAGGTCAGGCGTGACCTTAGGTGGCGCTCGGAGGCGGGGCAGTGGCCGCGTCACGGTCGCGGTGAGGAAGGTAGTACCCCGATCTTTACCCCCTTCCCACCGATGCCCCGCCGGCGCCACGTCAGCAGCTGGCGGAGGTGGTGGGCCGGACACCTCGCGGGGGGTCGGCCTTGCCTGGTCCGGCCGCCTTCGTTCCTATACACCAGCCTCCCCAGACATCGACGCCACCCTCCACAGCTTTCTTCGTTTTCTCTTACAAAAACTTCCGTGATTCCCATGTTGTCTGGAGGAAGAACACGTGATGTAATGCGCGGCGCCTCCGTTGTTGGTGCCAGGTACGCGCTGGCCTGATCCGCACACGGAGATTAATGTCGATGCGAGACTTTCTCAAGGGAGCGTCGGTGAAGACCGACCATCACTCTCGTGGCTGTTAAGAACAGCTGGTATGGACGCCTCCGTCCGTCTGCCCTCAGTGAACAAGATGCTGAATTAACGTAAAAAAAAAATGAGGCAAGATAGAAAAAAAAAAAAAGAAACATGGAAAGGATATTGTGATTTGGATGTTTTCTTTCATTTTTGGTCAGAGTTTATCGAAGGGGATGAATTACCTCTTTATTTCAGCATGTTCCTTTGCGCAAATTGGCATAACGCACTGGCTCATGCACCAACTGTTCCTTGCCATAATCCTCTGTACCACAATCCTGTCCCAGCTTCTCCCACAAACACCTTCGTACGACCTTCCCAACCACTTGTCTTGGTTACCGCCACGCACCACAGGTCCTACGGTGCACACATCACCCCTACGGCCAAAATTACCGTCACAGTAAGCTGCAGCCACAGAAACAAACCTCTGTTACTTCCACTACAGCTTACGTTACTCTTCTTAACCATCACCACCAAAACCACGTTACCCCTCTCGGGCCACCTCCAGCACAGGTGCCACCACACAACCCCACCACAACCATAAGTGCCATCATGGCGTCATGGTCTGAGACTGCATCAGATTACCATGATTTACAAATCATCATTTCGACATGACTTTTGTGTCTGTAAGTTTTAGGGAAGCCAGTGTTACCCCCCGTGAATGGGGTGACCCTACCTGTCCCTTCTCCAGTCTACGGAGTATTCAACCCCATTTCTGTAGTGTTAGTTCCCACACGCTCTTAATCCATATCGGAAATGGAGTTAAAGACGGCAGATGGAAGCTTTATCTCTCAGTAGTGTTAAGGAGATCTAAACATGAAGGCAAATCAAATATTGGTCAATAGTATTGGTGTAGAGAGTCAGAATGAGCAGTGTATCTCACTAAGTTTTGTATTGAGGTGTTCCCCTTGACCATAAAGGCTTCACGTTCACTGCTGTCACCATCAGCAACTTCATCTACCACCACTGTCACCATACCACTCACCACAGACCCGTCATCACCATCACAACACCATCACCAGCCACTTTACCACAGATATAACCTTCACCAAAACATTATCATCACCACTATACCATCCCCACCACCACGACAGTCACCATGATTCTGTCATCACTAAATCACCATTACAAGTCTCCTCTACCACATACATAACTGCCTCTACATCATCATCACAACCACATTACTGTTGTCATCACAACACCATCATCAGTCACTATATCATAAACGCCACCATATCATCACCACCACCACCTCTCCTCCTATACTACCACCAACACAACACCGTCGCCACCACTGAAGTAACATAGCCACTGACAATACACTGTAACCAACTCAGCAACGCAATCAGTACCACATCATTCACCTAATACAACACCCGAATTCGTTTCCATTATCACCACATTTCTGTGGTTGCAACACCATCACCTCTGGTACAGTATCATCGCCACTACCACTGTAGCACCAACGTTGCCACACCTCTGCGACACCTTCATCACCACCACCACTGCGACTTTGTTTCCACCACAACACTTGCCACCACAGTAAGAGCAAAAGAGGCTTTCACAGCAGTAGGTTACCACCGCTGCGGCACCATTCACCACTAGACGCATCAGTGGACTGTATCTTACGCGTGCATCTAGTATTAGCACGAGCAGCCCCACGCAGAGCCACACTCTTCCTTTCTTGGCTGGAGTCCTAGTCACTACTTTCCCCGACCGTCCATCCCTGAAGCCCTGCCTGCTGTGGACGTCGCCAGGGGCGTCAGGGTCAACTCTGTTCCTGGACCGTCTTGCCCCTAAAGCCTTGCCCGCTATGGACGTCACCAGGGGCGTCACTGTCAGCTGTGGGTCACGGAGGTGTGGCTACCGCTGCAGCAGGAGGGAGACACCACCACAACCCTCGGCCAACCTGAAGACTTGCTGGCCTTGGAGGTCACCAGAGGTCATTGAGGCATTGATGCCGCTGCAGGCGGAGGGTGCTATCATCATATCCCTCGGCCACCACACACCGGGGGGCTCTGTCAGATGTGATAACCAGAGGCACCACCGTCAGCAGTGGGTCAGTGAAGTGTAAGAGGTGAGGGCCACACCAACGTCCTGAAGACCTATCTGTAGAGGCCATTTAAGGACTTCACTATAGGGTCAGTAATGTTTCGAAGCCGCCGCTGCAGGATGAAGAAGAAGCCGTACCATTGTTCCAAAGAATTGCTTGTGAAGGCCGCTTAAGGACATGACATGAGGGTCAAAAGGTATGAATGCTTGTTGCAGGAAAAAGGATGTTCCCACCTCCCTGAAGAGCTACCTGTAGAGGCTTCCTGTGGGTTATCGCAAATCAGAATCAAGACACCTTACTAGAGGTAGGCATATGTCCATGACGCCCTGGGTTACCACCATCTGTGAGGGAGGCGGTGTGCACGATGACCTTCGGCACCAAGCAGAAGTGAGTGGTGCCACCGCGGGAAGAGAATAATGCCACGCCCCCGTCTGCCACCTTAAGCCCTGGCGGCTGTGAGGAACGCCTGCTGAGGGTCACCAAGAATGGATGGGTTAGGGTGGGGGGCCAGCGCTGCAGAGTGAGTGGTGCTTGTGTCATGTTCTGAATGTGTGTGTGTATGTGTGTGTGTGTGTGTTTGTTTGGGGTGGGGGGTTGTGGGCAGCTGTTGTGGTGATGGTGAGCCATGTCACTTTCATGTCATGTCATAGTGTTGGCTCTGATGTGTCTGCTTCTTTTTTTTGCGCTGCTGGTCGTGCTATCATCACAGCTCTCTGTTGATGCTGTCGTTACTCTTGCTCCTTTTCTTGCCTTTTTCCTGTTGCTGATTTTCGTCTTGTTTTTTTTTCCTTCAGCTACTGTGGTCCAAGTCGCTGGTGTTGGTTCTGATGCTACTGTTCTCCAACCCCGTCCATGCCTTTTTTGTTGTGGTTCGATGTTGACATTCAGATCTATTGTGCCATCGTGATCTCAATACCATTCCCATCTCTTTCGAGCACGTAATCCTTTATCGAGATCATTAGTGGTGCTCGAGGCGTACGTCCTATTATTCAAGGTGTCGAGGCTCTCGCACCTAAGGTGTAGTCGTACTCAAGCGATAAGTCATCTTACCTGAGTATCAAGTAATCGTACTCAGGGTCTTCGTGGGGTTTAGGGTCTCAGGTCATCATGCTGTTGATGCTGAGTCATCTTATTGAAGGTTGTAAGTCGAAATGCTTCATGGCGATCTTTGAGTCATGGTGATCGAGGTGTTATCATACGCAGCTGTGATGTCATTACACGCAGGTGTTTTGAGTCATAACACGTAGGGGTTGAGTCAGCATCCGCGGGAATTGAGTCAGAGCACGCAGGGGTTCAGTCATCACAAGCGGGGATTGAGTCATTTCACGAGATGCTGAACAAGTCATTACACGCAGGGGTTAAGGCAGTCATCATTCAGGGGTTGAGTCATCTCGTGCAAGGGGCTAAATCCTTGCACACAGCGGTTGAGCTATCACACGCACGTGTTGAGTCATTACACGCAAGGGTTATCATCACATGCAAGGATTGCTTCATCACATGTAAGGGCTAAATCATCACACGCAGGAGCTGAGTCATCAGTCGCAGAGGATAAATCATCAACCACAAGTAATGAATTATCATAAGCAGGTGCTGAGTCATCACACACCAGGTTTAATCTTTCACACACAGAAGTTAAGTCATCATGTTGAGTTACAAATTCATCAGACGCGGATGTCGTTATACGAGGTTGTTGTGACGGTCACACGAAAGGCCATCACAGACGGATGTTGAGACATCACACGAAATCTCGTCAAACGCAAGTGTTGATTGTTCACACTCAGATATCATCACACGCAAGTATTGAAACATCACACGTTAAACAGGGGTCAGTAGCACCTCAGTTTTCAATCCCACCATTAGTCCAGAAATCCCATGTACGACTTTAAGAAAAGGTCTTGTATAGGAGTGTAAAGAAAAAGTCCTATATCGGCCATCAAAAAGGAAAAGGCCATGTCACTCCATTCGTAGAAAATGTAAATTCATCCTATGCAGTCGTTCCCCATCAAGATATCACATGAAGAAAATGAATTCAAGAAAAGGGGGTAGGTGTTAGAGTAATAGAAGGAAAAGAAGGAATGAGTCTGTCTGTATTACAACGGAAGGTATATGGACGTTATAGGAATGCCAACACTAGCGTCTTGAGCATTGCAGGGCTGCCAACCCCTAACTTCATGGGCATTACAGGGCTGTTAGAACTACCGTAATTCCATAGGATTGCAAGTCCTGCTCCCTTTTGTTTGGCTCAGCAGAAATACAAACTCAGCTGGAGTCCTACAAGAGGCTGGAATTCAGCGAAAGTCACTCACGGGAAATAGAAAGCTACTCCAAGGGGTAGGTAGGCGTCTACCAAACCCTACCAAGGTCTTTAGGACTTCTATTAGTACATGAGGTCCTAAGGAGTCCTAGTACAAGAGGTCTTCAGGAGTCCTCCTTGAACAAGAGATCGAAAGGAATTTTCCTAGTACAAGAGGTCCTCAGGAGTCCTAGCACAAGCGATCTTCAGGAGTCCTAATACAAGAGGTCTTCATGAGTCCTCTTAGTACAAGGGTCTCCAGGAGTCCTGCTAGAACGAGAGGTCTTCAGGAGTCCTTCTAGTGAAAAAGGTCTTCGGGAGCCCTACTGGTACATGAGGTCTTCAGGAGTCCTCCTGGTACAAGAGATCTTTTGGAGTCCTCCCAGTTTAAGAAGTCTTCAGGAGTCCTCCCAGTTCAAGAGGTCTTCAAGAGTCCTGCCAGTGCAAGAGGTTTTCAGGAGTCCTCCTAGTAAACGAGGTCTTCAGGAGTCCTCCAAGTTCAAGAGGTCTTCACGAGTCCTGCCAGTGCAAGAGGTCTTCAGGAGACAGTTAAGAGTTGGACAGTCCGAGTTCTACCGGACTGTAAGAGGAGATTTACAAGAGAAATGATAAGAGGGCGCTGCAAGAAGCCTGTATGAATGGTGTGTAAGTCTCTCAGAAGTTTACCAAGGTCCTCCAGAATCACGAAGGATCCCACTAGATGTTACTGGAGGAGTTAACCATGACCTTTGGGATTCTGGAAAAGTAAGATACCTATATGGCACAGGATTATAGCAGAGCTCAGAAATATCCTGAAACTAGACTTACAGGGTTTCCAAGAATCCTATTGTGTCTCTGAAAGTCTTACATGAGGTGTAGGGAGTCCCAACAGTCCCGCAGGATCTGACATGCAGCTCCTAATATGTATCCTGGTAAATCAGTCGGGCCATTGTTCGAGTCCTAGATGGAGCAGTCAGGTCAGAACCAGTTTGTTCTTTCTTTCCTTTGAGACTAGACAGTAAATGGATAATGACGTTAGCTGGGATATTATATATTTGTAAAGTTCTTTCCATGGAGAATATATTACTACTCCTACTTCTACTACTACTATTACTGCTACTACTACTACTACTAATTATAATAGTAATAATAGAAATGATAATAATAATGATAATAATAATAATAATGATATTAGTAATGATAATGATAATAATGATAATAATAATGATGATAATAATAATAATAATAATAATAACAATAATAAAAATAATAATAATAATAATAATAATAATAATAATAATAATAATATTAATAATAATAATAATAATATTAATAATGATAATAATAATAATAATAAAAACAACAAAAATGATTATTATGATTATAATAATAATGATAATAATCAAAATAACAATAATGATTATTATGATTATAATAATAATGATAATAATCAAAATAACAATAATGATATTGATAATAATAATAATGAAAATATCAATAATGACAATGATAATAATAATAATGAAAATATCAATAATGACAATGATAATAATAATGATAACGATAATGGTAATGATAATAATGATAACAGGAAGACGATAATGAGGTATCAACCTGGTTCCCGGCATCATGCCCAGTGGTCATTCCACCACAAGCGGTTCACCTTCGATTCTAGGGAGGGAAAAAAAAATCTCTCTCACATAACGAGAACACCACTTGGCAATAAGGATCAACTTCAGTACAGAAGGTTAGGGGATACTCGACCAATCACCACTGCTACCCAGTTCGTTTCAGTACGGTCTATGGTGATTCTATGAGAGAGAGAGAGAGAGAGAGCCACACAAATGCTACCACGTACAATGTAATGGCGCGTGCCTGGGCCACAGAAACAAACACCTTCACCATCATAAACACCACTAGTGCAGTAACGTCAGGAAGGATGCGATCGGCTTTTTTGGCATCCAATTCTCCTATGGTGGAACGCGAAGGAAATCGAATCCTTTTTAACTCGGGCGGAGCGATCGTCTGGCGTTCTGATTCTTCGGTATAGAGACGAAGGCTTGGCGGAAATGATATTTACATTTAATCATGAAGGATTATTCGCGAATTATCGATTAGCTCAATAAAAAAAACATTATCTTTTAAACTGTGGATGAAATATGCTTTGATTTTATGCCTCATGCCTTCAATCTTCTTATAAACTATATATATTTTGTACCACTCCATTAGTCATATACTTTACATAAGAGAAGAGTACAAGCGCTTACCAAGAAATAGTATTTTGGAGTGTAAAAGAGAACGAAATAGACCCTTTATTATTTAGGATGTTCGACTGTCTCAGACGAGGCGAACCATTCGAATCAATAGAACAGGTCTGTGTCAGCCGTGTCGAGAGGCATTCGAACCAGCAATACGGGTCTGTTTCAGAGGAGACGAACCATCCGAACCAGCAGCACGGATCCGTGTCAGACGAAGCGAACCATTCTAACCACCACTGGTCTGAGTCACTGGATCCGAACCACTAGCATGGATCTGTGTCAGACGAAGCGAACCATCCGAACCAGCACAACAAATCTTCCCCACAACACCAAATATTATTCATCCGTCGCTTCTCTAGTACTAGTTCACATCAGGAACATAAACTAGAGTATATATTACATAACAGTATGAGAACAGAATGTTCGCAAGAAAGTGAATGTGTGGATACAGATGAACAGAAGAACACAACTGATGAATAAACACACACACACACACACACACAGAGAGGGAGAGAGAGAGAGAGAGAGAGAGAGAGAGAGAGAGAGGGATGGGTGCAGCGTCTCTCTCTCTCTCTCTCTCTCTCTCTCTCTCTCTTGGGCAGTCGCTCTCCTTCAGGAACCCTGAATTCAGCTATGGAGGAAAAACTGACCATCCTTGGTGGATGGGGATAGGAGAGGGTGAGGCGGCAGGGCGCGGGGGCTAGGTTGTGATTGAGGTAACGGGAGGGGTGGCTAGGTGGGGTGGCTAGGAGAGGTGAAAGCATTGAAAATGGGTTGAGGAACTTGATTGTCTGATATTCGTGGTCCCTTACAACAGGGTGGTGGTAGGGGAGGGTAGTGGTGGCAGGGGAGGTTAATAGTGTTGGCTGGGGGTGGTGGTGGTGGTAGTAGGTGGGGGTCAAGGTCAGTGAGTTCGTGTGTTATCATGACAGACTTGTGCTCCCACGCACGCATGCACGCACGCACACACACACGCTCCCTGCAACACACACAGACACGCACAGACAAATACACACACACACACACACACACACTATTGACATACAAACATCGTGACTGCTGAAGGCAGAGAGGGTCGCCCTTCCCCCCCCCCCCTCTCTCTCTCTCTCTCTCTCTCTCTCTC
>JAYMFT010184792.1:0-11983 GCA_038088735.1 Panulirus argus
CAGATGAAATGGCCACATTCGCTCACACTCAATCTCTAGCTGTCATGTGTAATGCACTGAAACCACAGCTCCCTTTCTACATCCATGCCCCACAGACCTTTCCGTGGTTTACCCCAGACGCTTCACATGCCCTGGTTCAGTCCACTGACAGCACAACGACCCCGGTATATAGAGAGACTGAGTGTGAGCGAATGTGGCCGTTTCGTCTGTCTCCTGGCACTACCTCGCGGCACGGGGGGTGATGATGCTATTTCCTGTGGGACTGGGTGGCATCAGGAGTGGATGGGGGCAGGCAAGTGTCAATATGTATATGTGTATATGCATGTGTATGTGTATGTATGTATATATGTATATGTTGATATGTATATGTGTGTGTATGTGGGGGGATGGGTCTTTCTTCGTCTGTTTCCTGGCGCTACCTCACTGACGCGGGAAACAGCAATCAGGTATAATAAATATGTATCACTGGTAGTACAGTCTCATAAAAGAATTTCTCATCCCAAAGGAGTCTGCATTTTCCTGCTACTGGAAGTATTGCAGCTGTGACCCACAGGAGCATTTAGGAAGGTACTAGGTAATGCTAAGACTCTTTCATAGAAATTCATTCTATATATATATTCATATATGCATGTGTGTAGGTGCTACTGGACTCCACCTGCTCGAGGTTACACCACGAGAGAAAATATACCTTTGGAAAGGCTGTATCATTGAAGGTATAGTCTCATCAACGAACTTTTCACTCAAAAGGAGTCAACATTTCTGGGCAACTGGAAGTAATGCAGCCTTAGGCTGCAAGAGCCTTTAGAAAGTTCCTTGATAACACCAAGACTCTTTCATAGAAATTGTTCCTGGGTTAATTAGAATAAATAAATGTATGTGTGTGTGTGTGTGTGTGTGTGTGTGTGTGTGTGTGTGTGTGTGTGCTACTTATTCATAATAGACCTGTTAAACATGAATGCTTTTCTCCATCACTAACAAGTTTATGTAAACTCCCAAAAAAAAGTATTGTGTACAAAGAGTACTCAGAATATATATGTACTTTTTTAACAATATATTATACACCTCCTTCAAAACTCATCTGTAAAATAGTTCATAAACTACAACAAATGTGATTTTTCCTCATAATGTCTTCACCTGTAACATCATAAAAAAAATCTTCCATTCTACCTACTCCACGTAATAAATCCACTCTTCCTTACTTCACATAAAAGAAATATTGTGCTCCTAAATGAAATATACAAGTCAAAATCAATAACATACACTTCCAGCACTTCAATCTAGTGAAACATTTCCTAGGCAGGCCTTTCATTACAAAAGTCTCTTTACTTTGCGGTTGAGGTGTGACACAGTCTTATCTAGCTGTGAGAGAATATCAATTCCCTCTTGATACACAACATCAGAGTCTTCAGCAGCATAGACATAGAGACAATCATCACGATGATCAAGCTGGGCATTGATGCGCTTGTCTAAAATCATCTGTGAGAGTCGTCTCTCAACCTCTTCTCTGGGAAGGCCAATGCGATCAGCTATATGGACAATCTAAAAAGAAAGATAAAAAGTAGGTGAACGAGGCTACAGCATGGGCTAAGATGAATAACACAATTATGTCATACGAATGACGCTTTGAGAAACATCTGCACGTTTTAATAATATGGATGCTCAAAGAAAATTTCCACTGTATGAGAAATTCTTTTACTTCAAGTGAAAACAATGAAAAGACCATATCCAGATATATTACCTTGGTAACAGAAGAGTTTTAAAGTTCTTCAATCAGTATCTGCTTTTGACCCCCATACACCATAATTTGAAGACAAAAACATCTTCAGATTTTCTGTCTTCTATAAGAAGTGAGAGAAATACAAGTAAAAGCAAAACAAGTATGATAACACACCTACCATGCCACAGGAAATTGGTGAAGTATACATGCAGATCCCCATGAGGGATGGGGGGGCAGGTTCTGCTGATTCAAGTTTCTTGTTTTGAAATAAACACTATACATGTAAAAGTAAAGGGTAAGGGTAAGAGAGATGTGTGGTAATAAAAGTAGTGTGGCTGAGAGAGCAGAAGACGGTATGTTGGAATGGTTTGAACATATGGAACGTATGAGTGGGGAAAGGTTGACAAAGAAGATATATGCTTCAGAGTGGAGGGAACAAGGAGAAGTGGGAGACCAAACTGGAGGTGAAAGTATGGAGTGAAAGGGATTTTATGCGGTCGGGGCCTGAACATGCAGGAGGGTGAAAGGCATGCCCAGAATAGAGTGAAATGGAACAATGTGGTACACCAGGGTCGATGTGCTGTCAATGGACTGAACCAGGGCATGTGAAGCATCTGGGGTAAACCATGGAAAGGTCTGTGGGGTCTGAAAGTGGATAGGGAGCAGTGGTTCTGGTGCATTGCACATGACAGTTAGAGACTGAGTGTGAGCGAATGTGGCCTTTTCATCTGTTTCCTGGCACTACCTCACTGACACGAGGTGGCGATGCTATTTCCTGTGGGGCAGGGTGCCGTCGGGAATGAATGGAGGCGAGCAAGTATGAATATGTACATATGTATATGTGTATATTCACGTGTATGTATATGTATATGTTGGCATGTATATGTATGTATTGTGCATATATATGCATGTATGTATATATATGTGTGTATGTGAGTGAATGGATCTTTCTTCGTCTGTTTCCTGGCGTTACCTCACTGACACAGGAAACAGCGATCAAGTATAATAATAAAATAAATATCTTTACAGCCAACTGTACTTGCTGCAAACAATGTCATACCTGGATATGGATTAGCACCATATGTTATGACTTCATACAAAAGCACTCCAAATGACCAGACATCCGATTTGATAGTGAAGCGGTTGTACAACATTGCCTCAGGTGCTGTCCATTTTACAGGGAATTTGTTACCTAGAAAAGAAAAATATTATTATCCACATGTAGTATATCCATCTAACTATCAAAAATACATTTCCAACACTACATTACCAGGAAGGTTATGAAAGATCTGTAAAATTCTTATATGTTTTAACATTTCTTGCACTTACTGTTTCATTACGTGACTAAACAGTGAAACCTCTCAAAGCCTATATATAAGGTCAGTCTACCTAGTAATTAACACTTTGGCTACAAATTATGACTAAAGATATAATACAAGATATTCCTTCTTAACACAAAATATGACAATACTCTAGTCCAACGCTGTCAAAAACCAGAAAAGCAATTGTACATCCAAAGCAGTTTGCTGACCCTCATCTGAACTGGAAAAGGCACCAAAATCCTATGCAATGGCTGACTGAAACATCAAACATAAAGAATGACCCAGGCAGCTGAAAGTCTTCACCCACTTAGTGTTTCATTTACCTCTTTTTTTTTCTCTTTTTTTCCTTCATTTTCATGGTTATTTAGGTAAAAAATTTTTTTCCTTTCATATTTGTTTGCCATTTCCCCCATTGGCGAGAAAGTGCCTCATTTGCTCACATCCATTCTCAAGCTGTCATGTGTAATGTACTGAAACCACAGCATCCTGTACATAACCAAGTCACACTGACCTCTCTATGGTTTCCGTCGGCTGCTTCATATGCCCTAGTTCAGTCCACTGATAGCACATCACCTCCTGTGAACCACATCTCTCTAATTCACAGTATCCAGGCATGACTTTCACTGTAGTGCAAGTTCAGGACCCAAGCACTAAAAATCTTTTTCACTCCATACTACTGTCTCAAATGTGGTCTACCCCCTCTCTTTGACCCCTCCACTTCTGACACATATATCTTCTTTGTTAACATGTCCTCATTCAATCTCTATGTTATGTCCAAACTAGTTCAGCACACCCTGTTCAGCTCTCTCAATTATACTCTTCTTATTACCATACCTCTCTCTTATCCTACCATTACTCACTTGATCAAGCCTCCTCACACCACATACTGTACTCAAACATTTCATTTCCAATGCATGCACCACATACTGTATATTCTTATCAAAAGACCATACCTTGCATTCATACAATATTGCTGGGACTAAGATACCTTCAAACTTACTCATTCTCATCCTCTCAGATAATGAACACTCTTTCCACATTTTCCTCAATGCTCACAGGACCTTTGCTCTCCCACCCATCATATGACTCAACTCCACTTCCTGTGGTTTCATTTGCAGCCATGTCCACTTATAGGTATCTAAAACACTTTAATGCCTCCAATTTTTCTCCATTTAAACTCACATCCCAACTAGCCTGTCTCTTTACACTTCTAAAATTAATAACCTTACTTTTATTTACATTTACACTCAACTTTCTCCTTTCTCACACTCTCCTAAACTCAGACACCAAAATCTGCTGTTTCTCACTCGAATCTGCCACCAGATTTATAGAAATGAGCTTTCCTCCCCTGAAGTCCTCTCTTCTGAGATAGAGATTTTTTTTTTTCATACATATTCGCCTTTTCCTGCATTAGCGAGGTAGCGTTATGAACAGAGGACTGAGCCTTAGAGAAAAAATCCTCACTTGGCTTCTTCTCTGTTCCTTTTTTGGAAAAGCAGAAACTGGAGGGGAAGATTTCCAGCCCCCCACTCCCTCCCCTTTTAGACGTCTTTTACGACACGCAGGGAATACGTGGGAAGTATTCTTTCTCCACTGTATTTGTATTTTGCATAAATACATATTCTTTTTCCTTCACGATACTTTCCATTATGATAATGAATGTTTCACACAGGAAGCACTTAGCCAGGTTGTTTTTCAAAGGTTAAAATAATGAGTACTCCTAACCTACATGAAAAGTACGAGATAGACAACATTAGAGTGAACATCCTCATTCCAGGTTTTACTTAAAGAACAAAAAATATGGAGTAACTCACAGGTGCTAGGGCAGTAATCTTCGCCTTCAACTATTCTTGCAAGGCCAAAGTCAGCTACTTTGCACAGCAAAGATTCACCAACTAATACATTACGAGCAGCTAAATCTCGGTGTAATAACTGTAGACTTTCAAGATATGCCATTCCTGCAGCAACCTGTAAAATAATACCTTACAATGTTCAAGGACATCAACACATTATTTCTCTGTATAAGGGTTGTAGTAAATAATCTTATCACTATGATGATCCTTTACTGAAAATTTCCTACACCACAAAAGGGTGGGTTTAACTGTGTGTTACTAGGAAACAGAATATACACAACTAAGGACAAATTATTGAACATCATAACTGTATAAACCAAGTGAAAAATTACCAGTGGAACTGAAAATCTCATGGAAACAGCAAGAAACAAATGTCAGTATGAAACTGCCCAGAAAGATGATTCAGTTAAACTGATTGAAAGTTCTGTTCTGTTCTGTTTTCATGCCACAGCTGTTCAGTGAAGTCCTGGGTTTCTATAATTAACAACTATGTACAAATTCATGAGAAAATCAGGGCTACTGGACTCCTTCTGTATTTGGTTACACCAAAAGTGAAAAGTCGCCTTTGGCAAGGTTGTATCATTAACAGTGGATGAAAATAAGAACATTCTCATTAAGGAACTCCATATTTCAAAGGAATATATAATTTTACTGCTACAGCCTCAAAGCTGAAGGAGCCCCTTAAAAAAAGAGGTCCTAGGTTTATATAATTACAAATCAATTATGAAATACTCTACTGAATTCTAGGTTATAGCAAAAGATACCTCACAAGTTTCCAATGCAGTATGGCACTAAGGTTTGAGCTTCATGCTCCCCACTTTCAACCTTCCTTCATAACAAGTGGTGTTTGCAATCAGATCTATCTATCTATCTATATCTCTGATGCCTGTTCCCTCTGAGAGCTCCCTCAAAGGGGTGGCCATGAAAAAAGTCTCCATAACTGGTGAGCTCCAGTCCCATTCTCAGCCCTTTGTGCCTCACCTTAAGCAGGCCACTGGCTGATGGCAACTCTAGTGCAGTGTCTGCAGAGGCTCCTTCCTAATGTTGCTACCAACTACTATTACCTACTGCATCTACCTAATGGGAGTTTTACTGATGTGCTAGATACCTACTTATGGTGTTATATGAATGTATCAAGTAATCTTTCTAATGACAGGATAAGAATTTATATACAACTGATGTTTGATTCAACCAGTGAAACCACATATAAAGAAGTCAGTGATCTTATATTGATGTGAGCTTCATCAGAATAAGATGACATACCTGTGTAGCCACATATATAAGGTCATTGAGTTTTAAGTTGCGTTCGCCTTCATTCCTGAGCAAATCTAGAAGAGCACCATTACACATATATTCCGTGACAATCAAGATTGGTTCCTCCTTGGTACAGACAGCATACAAAACAAGTATGTTACGATGCCGTAACTTTTTCATGATTCTTGCTTCTTCAAGGAAGGCTGAGGGACTCATAGCTCCCTGTTTAAGAGTCTTGATGGCTACTTCTGCTGAATTATTCCACATTCCTTTTAAGAAAATAAATTCTATAAATTCAAGTTCTTGTTAACTATTTATATGATTATGTTTTCCATAATGTTGGGCAAGTATTCAGCAACAAACTATGAAGTTAGTTTTCCTTTGCTAACAACATACATAAAGATGACTCACCATGCCAAACTTCACCAAAGGAACCTTGCCCCAATTTTTTTACCATAGAAAGGACAGATCGGTCTATTTCCCACTGATCTTTTGTCTCTCGCGACAAGTCCCACTTCTGGGGCTGTGGACGGGGACAAGGATACTGCAGAAGACAAGCTAGTCCATAGTTGTTCTCTGTGGAAGGAGATGAAGAGTAAGAATAAGTCTGTATAAACTCACACAAGATTATCAGTATACCAGTAGTATTATATAAAACCCAAGAACTCCTTTTATGGAGATCCTGCAACTTCATGGTTGAACTCCACATAGTAAACTAAGGATGGCCCTTTTGGAGTAGGAAGGTTTTTGATGACACTGTACTTACTTCAGTCTGCTGACAATTATATGGCCCTGTCCAAGATGACTTCTTGCTTATGGTGATACCACTTAAAGGTTGAGTCTGCTTACATTATATATCCTATACCCAGCAATGAAGTTGGCACATATGGGCATGTGGCAATTACACTGACGCAAATCACTTTACCCTACCTAAAATAGTGTTGGTGTCCACCAGTGAAGTTGGCACCCTCTAGGGAGCAGCAGCAACTAGGTGACATACTGGCATACAACATGAACCCGCCTCAGTAGCAGTTTAGCTATTGACGGAGGTGGGAGTATTTTGTTGTGCTCCCCACTTATGCCCTGGATTTTCATCGTTGTAAGAGGAAAGTGTAACAGTAAGAAGAGTAAGTTGAGTAAGCTGAAGAGTATGTGTTGAAATGGTTTGGATATAAGGAGAGATTGGGTGAGGAGAGACTGACTAAGAGGGTACACTTGTCAGAAGTGCTGTCAGTGGGATGAACCAGGGGAAATAAAGTGGTCAATGGAAACCATGGAAAGGTCTGTGGAGCTTCACTGTAAATAGAGGGCTTTGGTTTTGGTGCACTTTGGTGCATTTCAAAAGGATTCAATGGTCTGTTGCTGTTTCTCTGATGTCCTTAGTATTATACATGACAGCCTTTGAGGTGATGTGAGCAAACGAGGCCATTCTTCGCCTCTTCCTGATGCTACCTCGCTATATGGGAATCATAAAAAAAAATTAGTAGCTTAAGAGGTGAGCTTGATTGTAAGTACTAATGCAACACACAGTGAAGGGCGTAAAGAAAAGAAGAGGTAAAACTTTTAGGAGGAGGTGAGTTAGTGCCTTGACAGTTTCTTTGCAAGAGATCTGGCCTTATTGCCAGGAAATATGAATGCAAGTGAGGGTGATGAGGCAGCTGAGGGTATATGGACATGGGGTATCTGGTGAAAATGTCGGAGCTACTAAACGTTCAAACATACTGCATAAATCTTTGTTCTAACAGACAATGACCTCCTCTTCCACACAGTCTTTGATGTACCAAAAACTTTAACCCCCTCCCAATCAAAGATAAACTCGTGAGATAAAAGAACATCAGTGACAATGAGAACAGAGCTTTGTCCCACTACAATGTGTCTGTTGGATACCTAGGCTACTCAGTTACCTGCAATGCCTGAATAACTTGTCAAGCTAATGAAATCAAAGGCTGTTCATACTCACTCTTGTAAGCATCAACTAAGTCGTTGAGCGTCCGGAAGGCTTGCGAAGAAGTAATATAATAACCCCCTGTGTCTGTTACTTTGATGCGATAGTGCTTGACATGTTCACCCTTCTGTTGGTCCCAGTCCTGTTAAAAAAAAAAATCTGTTATTTTTCAATTATAATATAGAAAAACATGCACAAATCTTCCTTTTTTCCATTTCAAAAGTTTAAGTCATAAAAGGAAGTTCTCATCAAGATTAGGCCTTGAGTGAAAAATGAAAATATGCTGAAAAAACGGAGATAAAAAGAAATTTTGAGCTTTTTGGATGGAAAACTTGCTTTTTAAAAAGAGGCATGTCTTAGCTGTTCAGAAAGACATGAAAAGGTAAAAAGTTCATCAGCCTTGCAGTATGAAGAAATAAACAAACACAACTGATGTATCAATTCATTCTGTTGTTCTCCTCAAACTATTCACCACTTTCCAAAACATTTTCTTATCCTCCCTGAGGTTTGCTAATACTCTTTCACCCCATCTCTCATTTGCATTTTATTCTAGTCCCTCTTGACCTCCCACTACTTTCTTCGTACATCATCTAATCACTCATAAGACAAAGGACATACGTGAATAAGGCATTTCTTTGTCTGTTCCTAGCACTACCTCGCTAATGTGGGAATTGGTGAACAAGTTAAGAACAAGACCAAATGAGCCCAAAATAGTGTAGCTGTCAAAAAACATGTAAAATATATGATGAGTGGAGGGGTGATGAAGAAGCAAGTTGTGCTGTGAGCACAAAGTGCTAGCCCTACCATCATGGCAAAATCTTGTCATAGGCGCTGGCAGCTAAGTGGGTACACCCTGAACAGACAGCAAACCTGCCCCTCCCTCTAAGACATTTGCATTCACCTCCGTAACCCATCAATAAACATTAAAAAGCAATGGTGACATCCCGACAACATACCCACCTTCACTTGAAGCCACTCTCCTTCCTCTCTTCCTAGTTGCACATGCGCTTTACTTTCTTGATATGATAAAAACTCCTAAATACCTCAAGTAACTTTCCTCCTACACCATACACTTGTAACACCTTCCACTGATCATCTTTATCAATTCTACAATAGGCTTTCTACAAGACCCCTTTTATGGGGCTCCTGCAGCATCGAGATGGTACTCTAGCAAGAGCAGTGAAATTATTAACTCCTCTGGAATGAGAACCTTGCTGAGGGAGGTGTACTATCCAGCAGTGTCGTGCAAGAAGAGATTCCTCCAGCAAACCATCCATACCCTTTCACAACGCCAATCACTAATCAATGTCTATACCCCTCTCAATCACACAATCTTGCTTTCATCTCTTTCTTTTTGCCTCCATCATCTTACACTCATTTTACTAATAAAGTATTCCATCCTTCACTATTTTAACCCCTTTCTCCTTATCCTTAAACTTTATTTCACTCATTCACTCCTATTACCTCATATCCCAATCAGTACAAAAATTCATCTCCAAAACTTTCTATCTCTTACAATTTGGGGCTCTAAACCCTTGTTTTATTCTCACAGACGTAAGAAAGCTAAACTACAATTTCAAGAAAAAGAAAAAGAAAAAGTATTACAACATTCTAAATTTTGCAAAGATATATCAAATACAAACTAAATGTACTAACCATGACTTTAATAAATATGAATTAGTGATACTCACCCTTATACTGAGTGAATACCCATGACTAGCTTGTTCGGACATACGAATGAGAAAGGTTCCCCTTAAGTTTCCTCGAGTCATTAACAATTTTTCGGCCTCCTTCCTTGCTATCTTGCCAAAGTACCAGCTAAAATACACAAAGCTCTGTTTTATGTGAAACAATTTCAACTTCAGAAAAGCAATATATCTTTACCTCATCAAGATATCTTTACATCATTAACTCACTGTGAAGAAAGGTGCATATTAACGAAATGTATGTATTTGAAAAACCATTATAATAAAAATTCAATGACTATTCTTAGAGGCTGGGAACTCCTATATAATAACAACAAATAAACTAGATAAAGGCCATGCCCTACCTATGAATCGTAGCCTCTCAAAGAACAAATCCTCTGTTGGCACATCTTGAAATGGCAAACTATACATGTCTAGAACTTATGAAGATATATATGAAAAGAAAATCAGTCTTGAGAGTATGGGAAACTTCTTTCTGGATCTAGGTAACATACAAACCACAACATATATCTAAGTCCTCTTTAACCCTTTCACTTCATACTAAATTGTTCCTGGACTCGGTCTGCTTGAAGGTGCAATGCAAATGAAAGTCACCTTTGGAGAGGCTGTATTGTTGGGAGTAAAGTCTCATTAAAGACCTTCTCACTCAAAAGGGGTCTACATTTCTCTGCTAATGAAAGCAATGCAGCCTTGGGCTACATGAGCCTTTAGAAAGGTTATGGGTAACACCAGGACTATTTTACAGACATTGATCCTGGAGTAATTATAAATAAAAACTTCATAATTAGATCATTTTCTTAATTCTTGAGCATAGTTTTAGGGTTAAATGACTGTAAAGTTTCCTGAGAGTGTCATATACTTGTACTCACAGAAAACCTTAGCTGTGCATTGCCTTTGAAAATACATGTGGGCAGGGGGGACAATGTTTCTTGCAGACTGTCAGTACAGTTACCAAGTTATGTGTATCACTCTTACTGGTTGACTCCCTCTAGTATCCATCCTCTGACTGCTAGTTTTTCCAGATCTCTATGACAACCTGCATTTTTGACTGAATATTTTGATTATCATATGCCCTTCTAATGTAAAATTATGTATCTATGACAATTTTTGGAATCAAAAGGACACTGCGAGCTCTAAACATTAGCAAAAATAGTGACAAATATATACCCAACTGATCGAACAGTATAAAATCTTAATACTTACTCTTGGCATTCAAGGGAGGATGCAGATGCTACATAGTTTTTAGGTATATAACCATCAATGCCTCTTGTTAAATGCCGTGCCAGCCACCAGTCTGCATCACTGTAAACACATATTTCTGTTATCATACATTATACTGTAACAGGAAATCTAGAATGTCTGACATTCTAACAACATCTGGTTTTACTCCTTAATCTCCTTAAAACAAAATCTTTTTTTTGGGGGGAATACTTTATCCCTCTTTCAAAAACCATGGTGAATGAAGAATATGAAGATTCTGCTTTATACCAACCAGCATGGAATGTACATAATACGATATAAATAATAAATATTCTTTGTATACTTCATCTCTTTTACTTACAGTAGCACTGGATTACTTTCCCTCATGAAAATTACCGACATCTACTATACAGTGGCTAAACTGACACTTTTGTAAAGTATCATTATTGGGTTCATCTGGCCTTCCCATGGCATTTCACATGGGTTGGTGTAGTGGTGCCACTATTATCATTAAATTCCTTCACCCATCATTGTACTGATCTTAAACTCACAACAAAAACATTAAAAATTTCCTGAAGCAGTTTATTTCTCTTGTAAATTGCAACTAGAGAAGCTATTTTGTCACTTGTAAGATGAGTATTTCCAACTACTGTAGGTGGTAAAGGTACAAAAAGGTACAAAAATCCAGAGCATAAGTGGGAGCACAACAAGGCATTTCCATCTCCTCCAACAGCTAAACTGCAACTGAAGCTGGCCATATGGTACGCCAGCATGTCACATATTTGCCAGTGCTCACTAGGTGCTAACTTCAATGGCAGAAACCAACACTATTTTAGGTGGGGTAAAGTGATCTGCATCAATATAATTGCCACAAGTCTGCTCATGCCTACTTCACTGGTGCACACTGTATATATATATATATGTATGTATGTATATGTATATATATATATATATATATATATATATATATTATCCCAGGGGACAGG
>JAYMFT010184803.1:0-11982 GCA_038088735.1 Panulirus argus
GTATATATATATATATATATATATATATATATATATATATATATATATATATATATATACCGTTAATGGTTTAGCCTTGATTAGTGCCTCTGCTGCCCGTGCCGTCTCAGCTAACATAAAAAATATATATATATTTATATAAGGAAAAAACTGTACTCTGATTTCCAGGTAACCAATCAGTCTAGTTGTCCGACTTTTCCAGTGTAAATCAGAATAGGTTCATTTTGACCGATCTGAACTTTGTTGTTGTTCATTTTTGTTGACACGTTTCCTGTGGTCAGTTGGCAGTCTTCTCAGTTGCCAGCGATTTCCACCACTGGCAGCAATTGAAACCCTTGCAATATGTCGTCTGATGGTATAGATAACAAATATCATTTAAGGGGCTTGACTTTTTCTGGTAACTGGTGATTTCAGGTCCCATTCAAGGGCTCCTGCTACTTCGAGGTCTAACTCCACCCCTGAAGCGAGGAGATTAGGGTCTCTTCTCCAACGAGATCTTTCACAGGACTGTTCTCCTTTCCGTCCATCGACAGCCTCGCTGAAGGTGACTTCTCGCTCGTGGTGTAACTATTTGTAGGCGGAGTTCGGTAACACACACACACAGTCAGATAATGACACAAAGATCAATCCTCAGAAATCATTACCATTCAAGGACTGTGTTGTGACCAGCCAACTTCCTTCATTAGGTAAAAATTTACATGTAGACATGAAGATATACTTAATAACCTCCCATGGGTTCTGTTTGAAAGTGAGGGCGTTTTCCTCGTCGTTCCAGAATGCACGACAAACGCTAAAAGTAGAGCGATCCGGATGGATGGTTCGTAAAGAAATCAGAAAGGTTCGAACGGCCTCTCACTGTCGCAAGTAACTGGGGAAAGGAGGCGTGTCCAATACAAGCATTAAGGAAGTGAAGAAAAATACGTGTGAGTGTATTGCCGGGAGGTTTACTGTTACCAGTACAAAGGAGTTTCACATGTCGATAATTGACCAGAAGAAGAGGAGAGACCCATGACGTTCACAGTCAGTGTTTGGCGTAGGTTGGACTTGTCGATTCCCACCGAGAGATTCGCGTACGCTGAAGAGGAAGGAAAGGTCATTACCTTGTGTGGCCCAAGCACCATGTCTGGCAGATAGATCTCAGAAAGGTATATATATATACATTTAGGGGGTTTTGAAAGTGACTTTTGAGAACAAGAGAGTTAAGGCCTTTTCAGTTCTTAGGGATTGATATTGTAAAGCATATGTTACAAAGAGTTAGTTGCGTGTGACTGAGTTTGGTATTGATACACTTACTGAAAACCTTAGGCCTTCTCGTTGGTAACGGTGGTGCCAGAAGCGTTGTCCTCGCTCTTCATCTGAGACTCGTGCACGCAGAACCATGGCATGTACTGGGTAATAGCCTGCAGGACCACGAACGAAGAAATATGTATTATATAAATCGAAGCATAGCATAAACTACGGCAATAATGTCTGAAAGGCTATATGGAAAAGATTTTATACTCATTGGTCTAATCTGTGTTCAAGAGGATCATTATCGTTCTTCTCACCAGACGGAATTTGGGGTGGCTGATGGCGTAGACGAATGGGTTGTAGCAGGAGGCGGACTTGGCCAGCAGAGCGGGCAACATGGTCACCAGGGGGGTGATGTTCTCGTAGTTGCCAGACACTCCCTGCATCCAACCAGCGTACACAGTTAGCATCACATTTATTGGATTTTTATTGACAGTGACATTGTAGTTGACACAGAGGTGCTTCATTTGAATATCAAACATTTTAGCAAATGAACCGATAAGCAAGATTAAAAAAGATGACTGGAATGCGTCATTATTTCTTTAGATCTCGTCACTGCAAAGTGGAACGATGTCTGGTACTGAGAAACACCTGAGAAGCTACTGTGACATTAACCTGGATGGTGATGACAGCGTAAGGAGTCCAGCAGATGAGCCACAGAGACACGTTGGCGATGGCGGTCTTCGCGATGCGGATCTCAGCGCGCTGAGACTCGGCCTCCTGTCGGGGTAACAACATTGCATCAGGGAACTCCCTCCCAGCTGCCCGAGTTAAGGGACTTCATCACTGATGTTTGGCGGTCTGTAAACCTCGTGTCCCTGCTCAGTTGCTGGGTGCTAAAACTGACCCAAGCGGTTTGTGTCCTTTAGAACTATCTATGATATCTGAAGGTTTTCAAGATTTTTCGATTGGTGGTTTGATATCTTGACATTAACGGCATTTAATGACCTTCACAGATCCTAACCCTAAAGCCCAAATAACCAACCAACTAAAAATCACGATTGTTCTCTGATTTAAGTTAGGGATGATAACCTGCCGGGGTTACCGGCACAAATCAGATCAGTCCTACAACAGTCGTACATTTCATAGCCACGAAATCCATCACCGTACATAATAGATTATACTGATCAGCTTTCTCTACATGCGAAATGTTATGTCAAGGATTGTAGCTCCATGACATTCGTCTTCTGATAACAAGAAGTCCAAACACCTACTATATGTCATAGGTCAGTGATGGGGCTGAATCTAAGCACGTCATCGGTGTCTTACTAAACCTTAACGTTCCTCATTGTGCTAGTGCTTGTCTTCACTGAATCCTGTTAAATGCAAGCACTCTTCTCCCTCCAGTCTTAAGACCTGTACTTTGCATTTGTCTCTACAAGTCTGTGCAGTATTCCCTGCCTGTAATCTGCTTCCGCTTTATCTGTAAAACGTACGTCGTAAAAAAAAAAGTGTTGTCCTTAAGACTTTACTCGTTAAAAAGAGAATGATTTACGAATACCAACAGAAAAGATCTGGAGGAACAGAAGAGTCTTACGTTGGAGCGGAGGTTAGCCACGTTCATCTTCTTGGCCTGGGCGCGCATGGCGGCTTCGTGGGCGAAGATGGCCTTCACGATGAAGACGTAAGAGCTAACGATGAGGGTGCAGGGCAGGCAGAAGTCGAAGAAGATGATGCACATGTTGTAGCTCTTGGTCTGTTTCGTGGGAGACAAATGATCCGTGTCAGTGCGGTGCCTATGGAGGCGCCATGGAGGACTTTAGCTACAGATATCAACATTTGAATGAACACAGTTTACAGTAGCAGTCTCCCCTTACGTTGAAGTCCTGAGTGAGGTAGTCGTAGCTGCAGGAGTCGAGGATGCCCTCAGGGATGTACTTGCCCCATCCGAAGAAGGGTGGCAGAGCCCAGCCGATGGCCATGACCCAGCAGAAGAGGCACATGATCTGAGCCTTACCCATTGTCAGCTTGGGGCCGTTAAAGCCGTTGCAGATGATGTTGTACCTGTCCCAGGAGATCATGCCCAGAGTCCAGATGCTGCACACTCCGGTCACGGCGCCTGGTGACCACAACAAACACCTTGACTATCACTCTACGGCATTCATGTTTGGGGTATGAGTTTTACTACGCGTTAAAATGAGGCAGACTGCTACATATTTTTAGGCTAAGTAAGATTAGTATATTAGTAGACCAAATAAAGTTGGTGATGAGTAGAAATGATTATTTTTTTTTTTTTAATGTAATATGTATCAGTGGAAATTTTTGCCGACGTTGAAAGACACACTCCATCGCTTACCAAGGGCAGCGTACAGTTGGCAGAAGAAGGCGCTGAACATCCATCGTCCTCCGCTGAAGCAGTTGTAGGCGAAGGGAGGGAAGTTGGTGGTCAACATGATGAGGTCGGAGAGAGCCAGATTCACTACCAGGAGGTTGGCTGGGGTCCTCAGAGCCTGCAGAAGTGTTCCTCATTGGGTATTGTTCCCACCAGACTTTCGATCATCCATATATGACCATCAATATCTTGCAGAAAATGGAATACCGGTGTTGTACGGATCTTACCTTGCTCTTCGTGTACAGGTAGATGACCAGGCCATTACCAACGATGGAGAAGAATCCAAGGAAGATGTAGATGACGCCCAGGAGGTAGTGCCACATGGGGTTGACTGGGGGGAAGTTGTACCAGTGCTGGTGGACCATGCCCTTGATGGTGTCGGGCACAAAGTCCACGAGACTGACGCCATCGGGATAGCCGAAGGAAGGCGCATTTTGGCTGGCGGACGACGAGGAAGGCACATGATTATCAGGCAAAAAGTCAGTTGACATTTTAAGTTAAGCTGTTGTCATGTGCATCAATAGCAATGAACAATATCTCATATACATCGTTCCCGAGAAAAATCCGATCATGGAAGCTTCCTGATTTGAATGTTTACATATGAATACATTAAGATGAAGAGTGGAAACTGATCACTGATCCAGACTTCATGGAAAAAAGGGATCAAATTTGGCGGACATAATTCCAAACATGACACTGAGATATAAATGAAAGTTACGCTTATCAGTGTAAATAGTTAATATCCTTATCGCACTGTGTGAATCATTTTGACCTGTATGGGGAAAGCAGCCTTCGTTTCCCAGTGTGTGTGTCCTCATTACACGGTTCACATAAGTGTAAATGATCAAGTCTACAGCATAATATATCTGATGGTTCTTTACCCTTAGGGTTCCCAAAGCACGATATCGTAGGCCGGTGTCTACCTCATCTTACGAGATGGTCTGTGACTTCAAAATGGTCACCATTCATCTCGACGCTATTTGGAAACGTCCTCCGCTGTGCAACTCAGTATCGTCTGAGGCTCAACGCCATATGATTCCACTCACGATGCAATCAGTACGGAAGCGAGTTTGTGAGTGATCATTACTAACACTTCTGAATTGAGACGGCCCACCCCGGACACCAGCTACATTGGGGTCCATACGAGGGTGAAAAAAAAAGGGCAACAATTATATACAAATTGTCTTACCAAAGGTATATTTAGCTGATTAAGAGGAGTGCATCTCAAGAGCATGATTCCTTAATTGCCGTATTCATGTGCTGAAGAAAAAATTACGCGAGCACAATCGGAGGATCACCCCATCGATAGGATGTGTGTTGAATATACACACAAATTTTTTTTTTTTTTTTTTTTTTTTAGTTCATGATAAAATCTACATAGAAATGAGGTTTGACTCGAAGTGCCTTAGCAGTGTAGCTTGACGAAGTACACACAACTGGGAAAGGATGGTCCAGTGTTTGGAGCTCCTTTACGCAGTTGTTTCCGAAGCAAGTGGTCGGTCGGGCAAGGCACGAAGAAGAGTGCCTGCCTGTATGCACACACACACCATCAAGCGGTTGTAATTAGAAATCTCGATACCCACAAGCTAAAAGGTAAAAGTTTCCTTCCAGTATCTGGAGGTTTACAATATCACACTTACACACACACAAAAAAAGAAGAAGATAATCTTCACTAAGGCTTGGACTCACCTGAAGTAAGCCACCTGAGGTCCAGTAACGTTGGCCATAGTGGTGCGAAAAGGGTTGGTTGTTGTTGAACGCGAGCTAGCCCGACGCTACTTCTGACAACGGGAGTTAACAGAGGTAGGTTCAAGCTCCTCGGTATGGTGGGCGGAAGGCGCCAGGGCCCATATATACCACCACACGCTCCAGCCACTGTACAGTAATTGGATTAACGGAACAAAGACGGTCACAAGAACTTGAGAACTCAAGAGTCTTCCTGTTACATAATGGTGTGGTCGAGAAACAATACAAGAGTTGCTCCTTTAAAGCTATTAGCTGAAATCACCAAATAAGTATTTTGTTGCTAGGGTGGTATATATATATATATATATATATATATATATATATATATATATATATATACACACACACACACACACACGCACTCTTGTTCGCCATGTCCCGCTTTAGTGTGCAACCGCCAGGAGCAGACGAGGAAAAGGCCACACATCCACCACTTACATCCATTCTCTATCTGTCTTGTGCAATGCGCCGAAACCACAGCCCTCCTCTGTCCACAACAACCAGGCCCCCACAGCCCCAGGTGCTACCGGACTTCGCCTGCTCGAGGTTACACCGCGAGCGAAAAGTCACCTCAAGACCAATTTCCCAATCATCCACCATTATGATAAGCAGGAACAAGATCAGGAGACACCATGTTGTGGCTTGACTCCAGTTAAGCGGCTGCAAATAACCACCAGAGTTTGAACCTCCGGTCGACACTGAACAGACAAGATGGAAGCTTTGCTGTCAGAAATGCTCTCATCTTTACAAAATGTTTTATGTCGTCATAAGGTCAATGGATATATGGACAACTCCTGCCATATGTTATAGATTTGTTGAAATATTTCATATAATTTCATATTTTATCCCAGATATTTGAGAGATATTCTACCATTTTGTCTTACAAATTGATTCTTCCTTCAGAATGTGATTTGTTATACCATGGCTAATCTTTGCTCTCTGGATCCTCCCTTGCGCCACCGTTGATTATCAAGGCAAAAACCCGCCAACGCAACCACGTTATAGATACTATGCCTAAGATCAACCACACGTACTCACACTCACACGTTGGCCTGTTTTGCATAGCCGCAGGTCTTGTAATGCATCGCAGAATCCTTCCAGACTTAACAATATGTTCTCAAGATGGCTCAAGTGATGTTGATACCCTGAGGCTAATGGAGGTGGCTCCGGCTCGTCTCGATTTGCACACCCGCATCATTATGGTTAACCAGAAATATCATTACATGACACTAGCAGCAGCATCCCGAGTTACGGACAGATCTCTTGCTATACCGTAAATACACGAACGTGTCTGTATCGTGGAAAAAGCACCACCGTCGTCCATTGTCTGCATACAAGGTTTCAAAGTGTGCCAAAGTGGATGATCGCATGGTCAACCAAAACCTACCCATTTGTTGTTATCCCACGGGACATAAGAACTACACTGCATGCTGTGAACTTATAATCCACAGAGTCCTGCAGTTGATTTTCAAGAACTGTTTAGAAACTGAGAGTCTGTGGTCTGAGGTGACCTCAAATAAAAACACTCTCTGCAGCTCCCGTGTGTCGTGTCCGTGTCGGTTGGTGGGGCTCGCCGAAGGAAGACTGTACGTTGATCGACGATATAGAAATTTTATTCCTCCTTTCTCCACCGACCGTATCCTGCAGTCTTCGAACTTGATTTTATCAGGAAATGCATCATATTTCCCCTCGGAGATCTCGTCCTTCCATCTTGTAACCTGCGGGACAGAGGAGCGCTTAAGCCTGGATTTGACTCTATATCACCTCCGTCTGCCCACTACTACTGCAGCAGAGGTTCACCCCGGGTGAGCTCCTCCCCACTCGTGGCTCCAACACCCACCATCACCACACGAGAACATTTCCACCTCCGCCCAAGCCACACAACCCTCCTCACCCCCTGCTCTGTCAGCCGCCGTGCCGTCCATCGCAAATCACAAGAGAGTTTATGGCCAAAAATAAGCAGGAACAGTGCATGACGGTCACACTGAACGTAGCGTAAAAAAAAAAAGAGGGTCTTTGCTTTATACGTATCTTTTTGCCTTGATTGCCTCCAGCACTGACTGGCTCAGGGGCAGCGGAACTGAAATCGACAGTGAAACTTATCTATACGCGGAAGATGTACAGATATCCCTTGAATACTTATACATGCATACGGAGCCCATCGTATTTTTTGGACCATAAATGATTATAAAAAGTTTTTTGAGGCTCGGGTTTCAAGACTCATTGTCTTCTCGAGCTTCTTGGAACATCCTTTGGTTGGTTGCATGACATTAGACGATCTTGATGTGATTGCAGATACTTCTTCAGTTGCCGTGTCCATTTTTGAAAT
Organism: Panulirus argus; assembly: GCA_038088735.1. Taxonomy (NCBI): domain Eukaryota; kingdom Metazoa; phylum Arthropoda; class Malacostraca; order Decapoda; family Palinuridae; genus Panulirus; species Panulirus argus. The sequence continues at coordinate 7,698 of JAYMFT010184803.1, forward strand.
GAAATTGATAATGTTCGCATCTCTCTCTCTCTCTCTCTCTCTCTCTCTCTCTCTCTCTCTCTCTCTCTCAGCTTTAATTCCCCCTCTGTGTCTTATTATCCATTTTTCTCTCCCCAACTCATCATCCCCACAACGAACGTACACACATGACCGTATCTCTGACGCCTCCCAATGCAGCAGGAAGAGTATTCCTGCCGCTAAACTGACCCTAAAATACATTCCCATAATCTACTAAGGACTCTCCTCAACCCAAGAAGACCTTTACGCTCACTTTGGCTACCCATACAACCTTTAGGCCCAGCGCACACACACACACACACACTTGCCTGATCCTCCCTCTCTTGCCTCACTTGAGGAGCTTCTTAAGGAGTCGCATATGTGTGCCTCTCTTCCGAATGCTGGGCTAAGTACATTATCTTTTTTTCTTTCTTAAGGAGGTACATCTTTTTTTTTTTCCAGAAGGCGAGGTAGTATACCTGGGGCAGAACTTCATTTTGGTATTAGGTGCCTTTGAGTGAGCGGCTGTGCGTGTATCTGGTTCACCCATTGGGACTGACGATGGAGTTGATGATGAGAGAACAGAGTAGAAAGATACGGTAGATTCGCAATGTAGTCAGGAGTCGACAAGAGGCGAATGTACTCGATCGCTGGAGCAGTAACTCATCTCCAAGCCTTTGACTGAAGAGTTCGGTGATTGAACGCATAACTAACTCGAGTCTTCATCTTTCCCTCCACGCCTTAAAGAATTACTTACATAGTGTTAAATTTGGGCACGGACTCCTTGATTTACGACTGGACCCGACTCGATCTCCGTTACGTATGTCTCCTTCGTCAGTTTCCCCGAGAAGAATTCAGTATTTTAGACGAGCCATTCGAGGCAAAGGAGTCTTTTCGTTATCTTCGCTATAAGTCAGCGTAAAGGCACACCAACACGCTTTGGGCTTGTCAGACGCTGGCCGCCGGAGGGCCCGAAGCGTGTGTGTGTCGTGCAGCAAGTTCCCGTCATGAATCTGTCAAGGGGGCAGGAATCGATCCGTCCGCCTTGACAGGTGTCTGCAGGACAGCCTGGCCGGTGGGTGGCAATACTGCATGAGCAGCCTGCAACGCCCAGGGATGGACCCACAGGGGGTAACTAAGTTATACCACCAGAGCAAAAAGTATTACGAGAAATAGTCTCCGAAAGCAAAAACCCAACACTGATGGTATTCCCGCAAAGAGCAGAGACGTGATAGCTTTCCGCAGTGCTTCGAATGAGAACAACTCCTGCGGTGGATGTCGAGTTCGGTGTTCCCTGGCACATCCCGCCCGCCACCACACTTCGTTATATCACAAGCCTGTAGGTCTGTCTGAGTGATCGCATGCTCTCTCTCTCTCTCTCTCTCTCTCTCTCTCTCTCTCTCTCTCTCTCCCTCTCTCTTTCTCTGGGGTGTGTCCATGAGCTCCGGGCCTGAATTATGCTTCGGCGTCCGTGTAACGTAATTAGACTCGGGAGGTAACCGGTAACAATAATGTGATCTCGAATTCTATGACATATTCTGGGTTTCCCTGACATCATCGGCCCGTGGCGTCTGATGCTTGGAAAGGGATAAATTCAGGACAGAAGAAGAATGATGGTGACAGTTATGGGCAACTGAAGTGAGGAGTGGTAGTGAGGAACTCCAGTCTCCAGGTGATGTAGGTGAAGGCATGCTGGATATTATGAACGCACAGACGAAGTCATAGCTTGTCCAGGAAGGCGAAGCATACATTATGAAGACACAGTGACGTAGGGAGATAGACACAGATTATGGTTAGACATTCCACCGCTATGGTAGACACTCCACCGCTATGGTAGACAGGTCCACCACTATGGTTGAGTGTCCACCAAGATAGAAAAGTCCACCATGGAGAGCCCAGCAGGGTAGATAGTAGACCACTGTAGACGGTCCACCATTCAGACAATTTTATTTCAGGAAAAACTATAATTGATAATGTTAACGGTTCTGGTAGTGTATAATGCTCAAAGAAAATCAGGACTAAAATGGAGTACGAAGGAAATATAGACGATAAATGAAAGGAACACCACAATTTGTTTCACAGCCTTTTGAGATGACACTCCAGGAGTTGATGAACAGTTACCAAAGTGTGTTTACACTCGGAGGTATCATTCCCACCAGCCATGGGGAGAAGGACATGTACCTTGGAAAATCCTGAAATGGATCCAGTGTGTGGGAGTGTGGAGGGTCATGCAGGAGGTAGACCAGCACAGATGTCATGGGCCACATGGCAGCTCGGTATCGGGAAATTCCCACTGAGCCATTCCATCCTCCTCCCATCCCCAAGCTCGGAGGAACTGAGCGGGTGATATCCATGTAAGTGGAAGGAGAGAATCCTCCTACCTTCGTCATTTTACGATATGTGCTCAGGGAGTGCAGAGACATCTGCACCGTTCGAGATCTTTCTCAGTAAAGGGCAACATTCCGACAGCACATGGAAGAGAACCTCCCTATCTGAAGCACTCAGAAAAGATGGCGAAGCTAGGCGTCCAGTCCGGACTATGACCGGGGTAACGTCAGTGAAGTGAGGAAAGCTCTTAAGCTGGGCGAAGATAAGTGGGGGGCCCCTCCACAGGGAACTGCTATTTCTGATCTGCCTCACTGATTTACCGACGACGTGGAAATCATACTTGAATATGTTTTGCTGACGATGCCAAAATTGTGAAAGTGGCGAGAAAGAGACACGACGATATATCACAGAGAGAACTGGAAAAGGTGCAGCAGTGCTCGAGCTAATGGCGAATGATATTTCGTCCTGGAAAAATTGCAAGATGAATGGAAGGAGTTTTGAACAGACCAGAGGCTGAGTACCACAACGAAGGAAGCGAAATTCACATGAGTCGTACTCAGGAAAAGGGACATTGCTGGCATCATAGCGAACCTGTCACCAGACCGTCATGTCAGAAGGATCAAAAGGGGTGGCAAAACAGAGTTTGATGACGTCAGACCAGTCTTAAACTACGTAGACGTTGAGGCCTTGTGGAAAATAGATTTGCTAGGTCTCTACCTAACAGGGAACGTTTGTATACACGACGCACATTGGAACTAAGCTGGAAGATATGTCGCAGCAATCTGGTCTCTTCACTTAGGGAGCCATACAGACCTGTAGGAAAGGATCGGGAGGGACGCAGCAGGAGTGGTTTCCAGTTCCGAGCGTACTGAGCCAAGAGCAAGGGAGGGAAGCCTTATATCTGCCCACTCTGGTAAGAAGAAGGGTTTAGGATGACATGATATCTTCATATAGATTCCTTGAGACCCGTGACGACTTCAACAAAGAGCAGTTTCTCTGAAATTAAGGTGGAATTCAGAACCTGAGGACACATCAGGAAGTTAGGCAAGAACGGTGTGTGGAAGGACGAGTAAGCTTCTCCTCAGCAGCAGGGCTAATGGACCCGTGGATCAAGCTATACAAAGAAGAATTGATACAGCACCGTCGGAAGATTCAAAAACCCAGTGCGATGAAAGTACAAGAATTTGACATCGGACTTCAAAGGTGTAAAGCTCTTTCCACACATACACAGATAGGTAATATAGGTTCTCAATATTCATACACAGATAGGTAATATAGGTTCTCAATATTACGTGCTTTATGGGAGACTGTGGAGACGGTTTATAGAAGCGTGTGTGACCAACATTCACTTTAATGGTCGTATGGTGTTGGTCTCGCCGTTTAAGATGCTGCCGACGACGTCAGCATAAGCATAAGGTCTTGGTATTTTGAGAGCCTCAACTCACAGCAAACCCTCTCTTGAAGGCCACCACCTTCTTAGCGGTGTTAATCTAATTACAGCGAGAGCCCCAGTTTTAGAGGGAATATAAGGCCCCAGGTGGAGTCGATCTGCGCACTCGAGCAGGCTTCATCCGACTCCTACAGTCTAACTTTGTTGTCGGAAGTAGCGGACAGAAGCTAGCTTGAGCTCCCACGTACACCATGGCCAACATGACGGGGCCCCAGGTGGCATACTACAGGTGAGTCCGATGTGCTGTTGCTCTACTCTTCGTATCATACTAGTCCATGACTAGTCTGTACACGTCCTCCCGTAGGGACGCCACACAGACCAACATTGGTCTGTCCACCTTCTCTTGTTGGGACATCATACTTGTTCATCTTTGGTCTTTGCACGTCCTCCTGTAGGGAGATCACGCAGACCAACATTGGTCTGTCTACCTCCTACTGTAGGGACTTCATACTTGTCCATCACTGGTCCGTGCTTGTCCTCATGTAGGGACATCAGACAGTCCATCATTAG
>JAYMFT010184814.1:0-11982 GCA_038088735.1 Panulirus argus
AAAAAAAAAAAAAAAAAAAAAAAAAAAAAAAAAAAAAAAAAAAAAAAAGGTAAGAAATAAAGCTGTTAGTTCACCAAGGATTCTAAATTGCACCACTGAGTTGGCAGGGAAATATCTGCCATTAAACTGAAGAGGTATCTGTGACTACACAACCATCAGCTTGGTATTAAAATCCAAAATATTTAATCATATTTCTAAAAACAGGATTTTCACCCATAAGTTATATGAACATTAAGGTAGTGAAGAAAATAAAGAAAAAATGAAATTATAAATTTTTTTATTCAGAACTAGCAATTTGTTGCTAGAGGATTCAAAGATATTTTGGTTATTAAATAACTACTATATTCTTTCTGTATGAAAAGTTTCAACTAATTCCTTTACAGTCATAGGCAATGTTTGAGGGAAATGAGTGTGGATGCAATTCAGGGAAATAATGAATCCCCTGTTACCTGATATAAATATATAAAATCATGCAGCAAAACAGAAACATAACTAAAGTACATATACTCACATATCAAACCCTAATTACTAATGATCATATTATCACAGATTCTCTATCAAAGATCACAAATAATAAAAATTTGTACATCATATAATAATCCTGATATATAATGAAATTAAGATTACACAATCATACGTACATAAAATCTTATTACACATTCATCATTGTTACTTTTTATATCAAAAATATGATCAAGGTGATATCCAAGTCTTTATAGTTCCACAAGCAATTCTGCTTGACATTTTACATCATAAAATCAAGACAAAATGACCTCTAGCAGAGTACAGAAGTACAGTGATGTACATGCCACAACTAACCTCAAAATGATTTTTGTAACAAAAGGACAGCATAATCACAGCTTACCAATTCAGAAATAGTATGATTAAAAGGCTCAACATTGGTTTAATTAAAGGCTTTTTATATTCATTAAGAGTATGAGCCATCTAAAAGTACCATGACCTCCTTATTATACACATATGCACAGAAATGCATATGAAGGTAAATGAGACAAGGGGAATGGGTGAGGAATGGGAGATATTAAGGGAAGCAGTAATGTCATGTAAAAGTGAAGAGTGTGGCATGCAGAAGGCAGGGAGGTGGGCAGGTGAGGAAAGGTAGTGAATGATAGGATGATGAGGTAAGATGCTAGTGAAAGAGAAAAGAAATATACAGGGGTAGTACTTATAGGGAAGGAGTGCAAATGACTGAGAGATGTACAACAGAAAGCAGAAGGAGATCAAGAGGAATGTGCAGAGGTTGAAAAAGAGTAAACTTTGGAGAGAATAAGATGTTTTGGAAGGAGGTCAACAGTGAGAAAAACAAGAGAACACAGGGGGAACATCAGTGAAGAGGGCAAATGGGATGTAGTAACAGGTAGTGATGAAGTGAGAAGGAAACGGAATGAACATTTCAAAAGACTGTTGAATGTCTTTGGTGATGTGATGGCTGATGTATTGTGCTTGGGTCCAGGAGGTATGTGATGTGAGAGAGTCATGAAAAGTGCTTTGCTGAAGAGAGAAGAGGTACTGAAAGCCTTGCATAAAATGAATTGTGGAAAGGCAGCTGAAGTGAATGGTGCTGCAGTTGAATTTCTTATGAGGGTGATTGTGTTGTTGATTGGTTAGTGAGGATTTTTAATGTGTGTAATTACCTATTTGTACTGTGCGAAGATGGAGTTTTTTATTTGAGGGGCCCCATCTCTTAAACATTCTCTGCTGTCACACTATCTCTACGAACTTTGATGCTATGTGGCTCAAGGTCTGTCTCCCTACGTCCACACTTTTCCTCTGTTTTCCCTATTGCTCTCCTAATACTACAAATTTTGTATCCTTCTTCGACTACCTAGACTCCTGCCATGAGACTGTAACATCCTTTCACCCACAAGCCGAGATCCTCTACCTCAGGGATTTCAACGTTCACCATATGGAATGGTTGAGTTCCTCCCATACAAATGGTGGAGGGATTGAAGTCCTCACATTCTCCATTCTCAATGTTTTAGAGCAAATTATCTCCCACCCTACCCACATTCCTGATCGCTGTGACCACTCTCCTAATATTCTGAATTTGTTTTTCACCTCTAGCCCATCACGCTGTAAATACACAATCTCACCCCCAATCGGTTCATCTGATCACACTTTTATAAAAGTGTCAATTCTAATGGCACCTCCCCCTCCAGCAGCTCCTTCTAAGTGTAAGTACTGGCACTTAAACAAAGCTAAATGGAATAACTTACATAACTTCTTTTCTGACTTTCCTTGGGTAAAATATTGTCTCTTATGTGGTGATGCTTCTGTCACTGACAAACGTTTAACAGAGGTTATTCTTGCAGGAATGGAAGTATTTATCCCCTCTTCCTCCAAGACAACCTCTTCATCCTATCCATGATTCAACCCTTCCTGTTCTGAGGCCATTCAGGCAAGGGATCAAGCATATCATACTTGGAAAAACTCTCCTTCCTCTGGCTCCCATTCAGCTTTTATCATTGCCCATAATCGCTGCAAGCATGTTATCCATGAGGTGAAGCATTCCTTTATTCAAATGAAGTGCAAAACTTCTTGTCATCCTCTGATAGGTCTTTCTGAGCTTTAGCTAAGTGTATCTCTAACAACTTCTGTCACTCTACCTTCACTTCACTTTTCTGCACTGACCGTACTATAGCTGTCTCTCCCATAGACAAAGCAAGTCTCTTTGGTTCCCATTTCTCCCCTAACTCCACCTTGGATGACTCTAACATTCCTTCACCCCCTGATGCTAATCTTACTAATCCTATGCCTTTTCCCGTAATCTCTTTTTGGACTGTCTGAAAAGCTCTTCTTTCTCGGGACACAAGTAAGGCTTATGGTCCTGATGGCATCCATCCCCATGTACTGAAAGAGTGTGTCTCTAAACTTGCACCTGTGCTTGCTTGTCTGTTCCGTTTCTGTTTACAAACCAAAACTTTTCCCTCTCCTCGGATGCATGCATTGATACATCCCATCCCAAAGAAGGGTGACTGTTCTGACCCCTCTTACTATCATCCTATTGCTTTGACATCTACAATTTCCAAAGTCTTTGGATCCCTCCTCAACTCCCTTATCCTTAAACACCTCAGAAATTACAGTCGTCTCTCTGATCACCAGTACGGCTTCCATAAGGTGAGATTCACTGAAGATATTCTTTCCTATCTTACTAATATCTGGTCATTATCCCTAAAGATTTTGAGTTGTCATGTGTAGTTGCTCTTGACATATCTAAGGCTTTTGACAGGGTGTGGCATCAGGGTCTCATCTCTAAGCTCCCCTCCCTCACTTTGCTCTTTCATATCTAGCTTCCTCTTCAGCAGATCTAACTCTGTGGTTATTGATGGATCAGCCTCCCCCCTTTTCTCCATCAACAGCAGAGTCCCTCAAGATTATGTCCTGTCCCTTACATTTTTTCTCCTTTTTTTCAACGATAATAATCCAATAATAATCCAATCCACTAATACGCTGACAAAACACTGCATTCATCCATATCCTTCAATTCTGCTCCCTTATCTCTCACTTGATCTGCATCTAGACTTGACACAGCTTCCTCAATAAATTTAGACTCAGACAGGGTATCTCAGTGGGGCAGACAAAATCTTGTTAAGTTTAATGCCTCCAAGACCCAATTTCTACCCATCTCTTTATTGAAAATTCCACACAACTCTCATCTGTCCTTTGACAGTTCTGTAATTCCACCTCTTGAGTCAATGAACATACTTGCTATCAATGTAATATCCACTCTTTCTTGGAAACTCCAGATTACAGGAATAGTTAATTCTGCCTCTAAGAAACTGGGTGTCCTGCTTAAGTGTCAAATCTTCTTCTCTTCTGAACAGCTGCTCCATTTACACATAAGATTGATTCATTGTTGTATGGAGTATGCTCTCACATTTGGGTGGTTCTAACTCTGCATCCTTACTTGACAGAGTTGAGTCGAAAGCAGTCCGCCTTATAAACTGTCCCAGGCTAACTTCCAAACTTGATCCCCGTGCCTTACGCTGCAATGTTGGTTCATTTTCTCTCTTCTATAGGTATTACTTTGGATTTTGCTCCTGAGAGCTGGCTGCTTGCATGCCCACACCACTAGCTAGACCATGCAATACTTGGCAAGCTGCTGCATCACACAATTACTGTGTGGCCATCAGCAACTCAAGCAATGGCCGTTTTGATACCTGCTTCTTTCCCTACACGTCGAAGCTTTAGAACTCTCTACTTTCTCATGCCTTCTCCAATAACTATGACCTGGCACATTTCAAAAGAAAGGTTTTTTCACTTTCTCAAAAATTTGTAAATATTCCCCCTTGTCTTTTCTTTTTCTGTTTCATAATTCTCTCTATATTTCAATCAGGGCCCAGCCTTGATGTAGACTTTTATCTGTGACTGGAGCCTTCAACATAAAAAAAACTAAAAAATGTATGCTGTCTGTACGTACCGTGTCTTCAGTCAATTTGTTCCATTCATCCACCACTCTTATACTAAAAAAGTATTTCCTTTCATTCTTATTTACAAGTTTCATCCTTACTTTCATCTTATGTCCTTTGGTTGCTTGACCCCTGTATCTCTCAAATAAATGCCCACCTTCATTGATCTGAATTAAAGTCTTAAAGGTTGTGATCAGGTTGCACCTCAGTTTTCCCTTTTCCAAGTTGGGTAGATTTTAAGCATAGTTCCCTTAATTCTTGTAACATCTTTGTTTCCCTCCTCTGGACCTTATCTATGAGTTCTTTGTGCTTTTTTAGGTACATTCACCAAACCTGAGAAGCATATTCTAATTTTTACCTCATGTAGGATATAGCTTGCTAATATTCATTATCTCTACACACGAAAGCTATTCTGATATTTGCCAGCAGGCAGTTTTGTGTCCGTTCTTGCTATCATGTATCCTTCAGGGCAGAACAAGTGAATGTTCATTTCTTTGGTGAGCTTAGTTTTCATTACTCAAAAAATATCAGGTGACTTGCCCTTATAAGACCCTTGCATTTCAATTCTTTACCACTAACTATTAATCCACCAACATCTGAATGCATTACTTCAGCCTGATATTGCCATCTGTCCTCTCTGCAATTCTAGTGGGGCTGCTCTACTTGTACTGTCGTGCCATGCATGGCATTTCCTGCTTTTTTCTCTTATGGCTGTCCTCATCTTTTCTCCCTCTCTTCCTTAGATTTGTCACAGGATGAGTATACCACTAAATTCCACCATGCATTTCAGATTCTCAGCTTTTTTAAGTACTTCCTGGCTTAATGATTTTGAGTCAAAGGTTAACAAAACTGGCTGCCCCCTGATGTCTAGGTTATAACCCCCAATTCTTCTCCTTTCCTTTATTATGAAAATTGCTTCTAGCAGTCCTCTGACCTCCTGCAATCTTTTTGAGATGCATTTGCTTCTTTTTTCACCTTTCCTCTTTATCTTGTGCATGATCCTCCAATCCAAAAATAATCAGTGATTTACATCTATAAACTTCCTACTTTACCAATCTTTCTAATTTTGGTGCCATCCACTTTTCAGCTAGATCCTTCAGTGTGGTTGCATCAACCTCTGTGTCTCCAACTTTCTCCATAATCTCTCTTTTCATTAACAAGCATTGGTCCTGTATTGTCTGTACTTATCTAAACCTTCCATAAACTAGCCCACATACTTCCTTGATTACTTTATCTCTCTTAGTGCACATTATTCTTACAAATGCTTTGCTCAACACCCTGCATTTTTGTAAACTCTGATTTTGTTACTCCATCCTTTCACCCTACATGCTCTGTTAATTTGCTTTCAAATTTTTTCCTAATCATCCCTGTCCTCTACTTGCATCAGTCTCTGTGTGCTTTTGTCCTTTTCTCTGTCTGAACAACTTTGGATATCATTTCAAAAGATTCAGTATGAGCTTTGGCTTTTCCTCTATCTGATAAGCTCCTGGTAATGATCCTGCAGTTTCTTGACTGATGACATCAACAGATTTTCCTTTGACTGCATAGCCTCTTGTACATCCAGAGAGGACACATCTGACTTTATCTGCTTTTTAATAGCTACATCTTCTTTCCTCTGATTTGCTATTCCCAGAACCCCCTCCCCTAATATGTTTCTCACCTCACTCTCTCTAGTCTCATGACTCCCCTCATGGTCCTTGAAACATTTCCTCAGTCTTCTTAACTCTAGCTGTCGTTGCGTTATCCTCTGATCTTACTCTTTAACAATTTCTTGTGACAAGTTCCTATGTGTGTGAGCATGTGTGTGTGTATCTATCTAACAAATATTTGTTGAGGCTTATTTATGCTGCTTGATTATGCATTACTCTCTGTGGATTTGTCTATAGCCTTCTCCTTGTTGCTAGAGGCACTGCTGGTAGACTGAGTATCACTGCTCTGGCTGTCAGTTATGGAAGTAGAAGAAGCCCAGTCTCCTCTGAAGAACACTCTAGCACTACTCACACTCAAGTACAGCAACTCAAATTCCTGCTGATACTGCTGCAAGCGGGACAATGTGAGAGCAAGCGTCTGCTGCAACTTATCATCTGCACCACTTCCAGACTGGCGCTGTTGTTCAACCTGAAAATATCTATTAGAGTTAGTTATCATAATAATTTCTTAGGAATTCACATAATCTTATGCAGAAGTTCCTAAAACTGCAGAACTGAAAAGTTTTCTTTGAGTAAGTCTGCAATATCTAACATATCTTATTAATCTTTTTTTTTTCTGTGTCTATAATACCAATAAGTATTTGCAGGAGTAACAATTAATCAATACCAAAGAATAGTCAATAACATATGATGAAATGGTCCTGGAAATGGAAAAACAAAAAACTAAATATACATTATTCTTTCATCAGGATTACCAAAGACCTGTGATACAAAGTATACATATTTCCAAGAACAGAATAAGCAATTTGGCATATAGTAGGTGGCATAATGAGAGATCAAACAATCTCTGCTAACAAGATGGAAGGCTAAGGTAGTAGCTTTTACTCAATTTACTAAAAAAACACTTGTTCTACTAATCTTCTGCTAAACAATAGTACCTCACACAATATCTGACATCTTTAAGACATCCAGCAGTCTAATGATGTTGCTATTGGTCTTTTTCATGTCTAACTATAATAAACAACTAAATTTCTGTTTGCAAGTTTGTGCTTACTCCTACACAAATATGCTTGTTGCGTGTCTCATGCTCCTTATATCTCCAAATTTTGATGTCTTCGACCTAAAAATTTCTTTCAACTACAAAAAAAATGCTTCACTATATCAGAAATTAGCTTTACAGTACTGGAATCCTAAAGCCCAGTCAGACTATTATCAGATTTATCTCAATTTGTCTTATTAATCTGATAATAGGCAAAAGCAACCCAGGCTTGCAACTATCAGCAACTGCTGCTCTGGTAAATACAGTACTCTTTCTGTGGATGGAAATCTACTGATACATTTACAGGTACATGCAGTATACTGACCCTGGGCCAAGCCCAGGTTGCAGGGGTAAAGGACCTCTGAAGACTACTCCAGGTATCTTCCATGTATATCCCCAGTTCATCAAAAGGTTCATTCTAAATGATGGTTAGGTTCTCTAGGTAGCCAAGAAACCCTATTTAAACCATAAAAAGCTGAAATTGTTCATCTGTAGTAAATAATACAATAACTAATAACAATATTAGCAACATTTACCCTCAGCAAACATGACTAGGGTTTGTGTTCAGCTCAATTAATTTCAACAAACACACTCTTTTCTTATCAATAGGGCAACAAAGAAGTAAGTGATATAAGTGCCACAGGAGGCAACCCTTCCCCCTGTTTATGGTGTTGATACAATCTGAGTTCTTATTCTTTCATAGCAGGTATATTAATAACCATGTATAGTACAAATCATAATTTCAGTTCAGTACAAACACACATGAAAAGTAAAAAGATACATTTTCTTTTTTGAGAAACTTTTCTACTCCATTATAAATGAGCTTCTGTAATGTCATTTTCTCATTGCTATGGAATTCATTATTTGTAGTTACTGAAATTACTGCGCAATTCATCCTTACAAATTCAACAATTGCATGAATGAGTGGAAGTGAAAGTTTTGGTGGTGCTGATGCAAAGAAGTGGACAAGTTAACACAACCCCACTCACTAGATTCTCCACCCTCCATCCCAATTATGGTGGCAATACAATCCAAATTCTTATACCATAACACTGTGTATATTAACATATAGTACAAACTGATATTTCTTTTTGGTATAAAAATACAAGAAAATAACTTATAGTAATTCCTCGCTTTAATGGATCCTGATATAACGGATTTCAGATTTAACAGACCGGGCAAATAATAATACATTAATCAATAATAACTGTTTCAGTCTCATTCTGCCTCAAGCTATAGTGCGGTCAGGTTGTATACAGAGAATTGTGACTATACTTATCAAAAAATTTTACAATCCTTACAATTCAAAATGGCATCATGTGATAGAGGAGTTAAAAGAAAGTGTGTGAACTGTATATTGTACTACTGTATATTGTATCAAAAAATGGTTACATTTGATTTAATGGACTTTTGGCATTAATGGACACCCCTTCCTGCTTCTTAGTCTGTTAAATCACATTTTTTTCTGGAAATACTTGTACTACATCATAAATGGACTTCTGTAATACCGTTATCTTACTGATATGGCATCCATCATATTTATAATCAATGAAAATATTCATTCATTTCCTAAAAGGTAAGCAGCCAATCCCAAGAGTGAATATGAAAGCAGAGGTTTTAGTCATATTGCTGGCTCAGGAGGCAGGCAGAGTAATATCACCACTATTTGCTTGTTCCTCTGCCCTCCCTCTAGCTTACGGTGATAAAACAACCTAAGTTCTTGATTATAAAACAAGAGAATATTACCCTTTTAAAGTTTCCAGACAAATATATACCCAAGCTGAATGATACTTCTAGATGCACATTTATGCATGAAATTTTGTGCACAATTTCAAGGCCACACACCAAGTAAGCCTGGGTGGAGGCTGAGGTAGCAGTGCATGATGATTTTTCCTCACAATCAAGAACCCATTTCCATGAGTCTTCTGGGAAGAAAAGAAATGGCTTTTAAATAGATTTAAAGGACCAGGCAGATAATCCTGAAATATTTGACAATGATGATCTGTCTGTGGATTGTGTGGAGAGTGATTTTATGGATATTGATTCTTTCAGCATTAATATTTGACCAAAATGAGGCAGATTATTAGCATAAGTGGAGGTTGTATTGTCTGCAATGACCTGACCATGAAAATATGGCATCTGAATGGGGTGGATGATAAATTCATAGTTTTGCTGGTGGGATAAATCATTACTGAATCAGTGATTAAAATATGAAAGAATTTATTATGCAGAATATAATATTATAATAATCAGTAATAAATTTTTTGGTGCAAGTAAAAGGAAAGATAAAATGTACAGTGGCAACTCACTTGATGATCTGGTCTTACTTTCATGCTTTTTAGTGCATTATGCTTAAACATATACAACTGCACCTTATTAGAGAGAAAGTCGAGAATGAATTATACTTATATCTATTTTTCATTGCTGCATGAATATTTTTAAAATTGTAAGGTTAAATAAAATTCAAAACTTAAAAACATGTGAATTTTGAGAGTTGGAAAAGGTAAACTTAGTGAAATGTTTAAGGGTTAACATATAGAATAGTACAATGTAATATTCTAATTCAGTAAAAGTAAATAAGAAAGTATAAAATTACTAAGTTTTCTCTGGAAACACTTCTACTATGTCATCAATGAACTTATGTGATGTCATTTTCTTACTGGTACAGAATCCACCACATTTATGATTAAAAAAAATAATAATCTATTCCCCAGAAAGTGAACAGATTATCCCATGAGTGGGGATGAATGCAAATGTTTTGGAGGTGGTTCTGGCTCAGAAAGTGGATGGATTTAACACCATCATTGTTCACTTGTTCCTCTACACTCCCTCTCACTTATGATAGAGTAGTGATACAACTTAAATTCTTGTGTTGTAGTATTGTGTATATTAATATACCATGCTAATCAATACTTCATTTCAGTACAAACACAAAAGAAAAGAAATAAGATGTTTAAAATTGTGGTGTTCGTGAAAAGGGAGGAATAGATTTCATTGTAATGTCATACCAACATATAATATCAATACTAAACAGAGGTTCATTCATGTCAAGATGTTTATGAGTACAGGAGTAAGTGTCGAGGGATTATCTAGAACACAATGTGTGAAAGATGCATGGAAAGGATTAAAAACATTATGTGGTTTTAATAAAAAACTTAATATGCCCGAGTTAGAAAACACTGATACAATATGTGGATGATATAAATTTATTTTTTGCAAGATTTGAAAGAAATTATTTTAGTGAAGAGTGCAGTAATGTAATGTCATATATTCGAGAAAGAAAATATGAAAAAACTGTGATAACTTACTAACACGTATTGCTGTCCCTGAAGCATATCAAACCTGGAAAGGCCACTGGACTAGATGGTGTGCCAGCCAAGGCACTAAAGAGTTTTGCTGAACAACTGGCACCCATACTTCAGCAACTATTTCAGGACTCACTAGATCAAGGGGTGGTGCCTGACATATAGAAATGGTCAGAAATAAAGCCAACTGCTAAAATCTCATCCCCTTGAGTGTTCAACGATTTCAGACCTATTGATTTAATGTCAAATACTTTGAAATGTCTTAAAGACACAATGAGAAACTATTATTGTAATAGAATAGTTAATTTCAGAGATCCACTGCTGTTTGCATACTGTAAAAATAGGAGTGTGCAGGATGCAAATTTGACTTTCATGAATGAGATCAGCAAACATTTAAAGAGACTGAACTCACTAGAAAGAATCTTGTACATTGACTTTAGCTCTGCCTTTAATACAATCCAGCCTTTTATTTTGTTAAATAAATCATTTGGGATGCATATAAAATGTAACTTACAGAAATGGATTTTTAGCTTTTTATCACAGAGGCCGCAGTATACCAAGATTGACAACACTAAGTCCAACATAGTTTTTATCAATACAGGTGTACCCCAGGGATATGTCATGTCCCCCACTTTCTTCAGTTTGTATCCAGATGACTGTAAAAGTGTTTTTAGCAACTGCACTATTCTAAAATATGCTGATGATACAGTATCCATAGGAAAAATTCTAAATGAAAATTGTAATGATTATATTGCACAGGTTAGTTGCTTTTTTGAGAGTTGTAAAACAAATTATCTGCACTTGAATGCAATGAAAACTAAAGAGATGATAAAAGATTTTAGGACAAAAAACCTGTACCAGACTCAATTACAATTAAAGATGAAAATGTAGAATGAATTAATCAGTACAAGTATCTAAACTTTATCACAAATGACCAGCTAAAAGGTGGTGCAAATACGAATATGGTGTAGAGAAATGTAGTTAAAGACTGCACTTTGTATGTATCCTAAATAGTCCACATATAGACAACACAATAATTAATCTTTTTCATAGGTCAACTATAGAATCAATTCTATGTTTTTTCAATTACCAACTGGTATGGTAAGCTAACCAGTAAAGATAAAAATAAGCTGGAAAAAATTTTTCAAAAGAGCTAGGAAATTGGGTGCAAACACTAAAACATTAGATATGCTGTATCAGGAATGCACAATGAAGCAGGTGGAGATCATGCAAGATGCAACCCATCCTCTACACCAATACTATGCATTTATAAGGTCTGGAAGAAGACTGTATCTGCCTACACAGTGTACCAATAGATTCAGAAAATCATTTGTACCAAAAAGCATCATACTGTTTAACCATCTAAAGTCACTGTAACTCCTCTGTGATATTGCTTTTAGGTGCAACGGATGATTCTTTATGTGATATTTCATGATGAACTTTTATGTGATATTCTATAATTTTTATTATATATATATATATATATTTTTTTTTTTTTCATACATATTCGCCTTTTCCCGCGCTAGCGAGGTAGCGTTAAGAACAGAGGACTAAGCTTTAGA